>CAJUYH010000902.1:0-55663 GCA_910591685.1 Galerucella tenella | reverse complement strand
AAAAAAAAAAAAAAAAAAAGAATGAACTCGAATTAAAAGAATGAACCTGTATTATTACTAGATCAAATCAATTGATTTCTATCTAATTATACAAAAAATTCTACATACATATATACAGTCATAGTTAAGTAAACACAAAATAATTATCGGAATTTGATAGATCTTTATAACTATATGATAATCCTAACTGTATACTATATAGTGAATTACATGGGTACTTGACGCAAGGCGCTACTATACCGCAACTTCTGATATCTACACTTTATGGATAAGCAAAACCAAAGAAGACAATATGACATCAGAGGGCAAAGAAGTGGCGGTTATCTCTTGCCAGTTCTCATCAAGCACTCTTCATGACACGACGTCTCAGTATTATCTGAAAATAAAAAATTGGAAAACTCGCATGTATAAATTATTGTTGAATTGAATTCAAAATTTTTGGTGGATAATAATGAAAGATAGAGATTGTGTCTTCCTGTTGACGGTATCAGGAGATAAATGAGTGAGTTGATGAAGTTTTTAACATTTATGATAGAGTGTTCAGTCAAATATCCCTTATTAACATGATCGTCATCGGAATGGAAGACACTTGTAAGAAATATTTTCAACTCAATAGATAATAGGCGGTTTTAATTGATAATGATGAATAAAACATACTTGAATTTTACTATTCGTATTTGACACCAATAAAGTAAAATAAAATAATTCATTGATACTTATTGTGTATTGTTGAGAGTTTATTTATTGGATTCAATGTCATTTAGATGGATACGTAGAATATCGCTCGCAATGAATCAATTTGAATTTAAATGTCGAGAATAAAATTATTTTTGATATTAATTCGTGACAAATATACGCGTATGCCAAGTTCAAGTGTTTAATTATAGTGTTACAAAGTGTATACGTGGCTATATAAATTATAGTCTCTGTATGTGGCTGACACATGGGACAAATGGATTAATAATCATATCGTTATTTAAGCTAAAATCTTTAAAGACACTTAACACCCATCGTAGTGAAACACTTCGAACCGATATACAATCAACATATGCAGTCGTTGATTGACACCATATTTCAAACGACTGTACAATAGAAAATACTGGGTAAGTCAGTACTGTCAGTCGACTGTATACTAATAAAAGTTTCAGTCATGAGCTAATCGTACACTCAATAAAACATGAACATAAATAAAAATGAAATAACATTAACTAAGAAATAATATAATATTTTATTGTTGAACCCAGCTGTAATTCAACTGAATTTTTATAACTTAAAAATAAGAATGAGATAATTAGAAACTGCATTGTTCTTACTAAAAAAATTATTCTCAATATCTCTTCCCACATAATAATATTTTATGGCATATTACATATCCAAGATCACTATAACAAATTCATTGTATAACAATTACACATTCACATATGTAAACGATCAAATTTAATAATTTAAAAACTTTGAGTGAGAATGTGGGCAGGTTGTCCGGAAATTCAAAAATTACATTTGTTATGTACAAATTAGCCACTTTTAGTACTTCCGGATTATTTATATCACTTGTAAGATACATTCCCTCAACGAATTCTTCGGAAGCGTGTATATTAAAAATGCTACGTCAAATAAATTCGAATTGTTGTGTAAGCCAATAATATCCTCATATTGTTTGAAAAACCACGTGTTACATTGCTAACTTTGTTAATTAAATATATCTGTATTTCGTTGCGCATGTTGAAATTATAAGTGTAACATCCAAGTATATCAGTTAGAAACATGAGGATTGCTTGTCATCGTAGGTAGTGGTTATTATATTATTAAATTGACAGCAACTCATATACAATGAGCGTCATTTGTAATCTGCTTACTTTAACTCGTAATAATAAGTACTTGTTAGCTCTAGATAAGCTAGCAGTTATCCAGCTGCAATGCACAAACTTCTTGAATTATTTAGAGTTTTAATTGCATCGGTTTTAATGTTATCAATCCTGTTATCAGTCAAGTGACATTGATGAATTTACAAAAATATTTTGAATTTCAGGTTACACCAGATAAGCAGTGGAACAATTACGAGAAAACGTATGGGTGCCTGGGCCAATTATTGTTTCGTCGAGGTGACGAAGATAAACCTAAGCGAAATTTGCATTTGGGAAATAAACGACAGAATAAACGGACATATACGCATAACACGTGCACGCAATCGCATACGAATTCGTTCTAAAAGGCGAATTGCACATGATTGCGATGATCATCTATTTACGTGGACAAAGTATCCTATCACAACAAACAAGACATTATCAGTTCTTGCAATTTGGACCGTCGTCATTGTCATTACCATCATTACTTCTGTCATTACTATTATTTGGCTCAGAAGTATATTGTATGACAATCTTCAATTTCATAATTTTGGCTTCGCATCTTTTAAATCGCTATTTCGTTCATATTTTTCATGGCTTGATGATCAATCAATTATATATAATTATAAGCGTTATGTTCTACCATCTTTTCAATTCGCCATTGAATTTTGAAGCAACACACAAGTATTGCTGTAAATTAGTATAAAAAAAAACTAATGAACCAATATTTCTGAAGCATAAATATTTTTGTTTATTGCTTTACTAGTGGCATAATGAAAGTTTAACACGATTCGCGACTATATGAATTGTTCAATGTCTGATATGAAGTCAATTGAAAATAGTAATAAGTTTGACAATAAAAATAATATTGACCGTGAACAAGGGAAAAAGAAGAAGAGGAAGAAGATGAATGTTCGATCAATTTTGAAGGTGCAAAAAAAGTCGATGTATGAAATGAATGCGGATCAAATGAATAGTGAAATTGATGTGATTGACGTTGAATATGAGCGAAAAAACGTACATGATGATACAAGTGTGGCGTATGTAAATGATATGGTGTATGCAAAAGACGAAAATTCAAGTTTATGTAGACATAAATCAAAATTTGATGCGTCAAATCATGATGCTATTGTGACGGAGACTCATGAGAAAGTGCCGATAAAGTTTCCAAATGAATTGTACGAAAAGCCAGTGATGAGCCAAAACAATATTCACGATGAAGAGATGCTGGCGAATGGCGGCAAGTGTGCCCGTGTAAAATTCAATTCGCAAAAAAGCAAAGCAGTATCAAAATTAAAAAGACGAAATAGTGATGATAAGGAACAACCCAGTCCATCATCTATCTCAATGACTGATAGCGGTTCACCGTCAGCAGATGGAACTTATTCAGAAGATAATTCAAGTTTTGGACAATTCAGTGAAGCAGTACCACCTGATGGTGGTTGGGGTTGGGTAGTTGTTGCTGCATCATTTATGGTTAATCTTATTGCCGATGGTATTACATTTTCATTCGGTGTGATTTTCGTTGAATTTTTAAATTATTTTGGTGAGGGTAAGTCTAAAACAGCGTGGATTGGCTCATTATTTATGGCGATGCCATTACTATCGGGACCAGTAGCAAGCTTTCTTACAGATCGCTATGGCTGTCGACGAGTGTCAATTGCAGGAAGTATTCTAGCGACGTGTGGTTTTGTAATAAGCTCATTTACGAAATCTATGGGAATACTTATATTGACATTTGGTGTAGTTGCCGGATTTGGCCTTTCATTGTGTTTTGTTGCTGCAGTTGTCATTGTAGCATATTACTTTGACAAGAGAAGATCATTTGCTACAGGACTGTCAGTTTGCGGTAGTGGCATTGGCACTTTTATATTTCCACCAGTGATACAGTATCTCCTTGCTAAATATGGATGGCGAGGTACAACTCTAATCCTTGCTGGATTTTTTTTTAATCTTGCTGTTTGTGGCTGTTTAATGAGAGATCTTGAATGGACAACGGTGCGAGCCAAAGCAAAGAGTGAAGAGCGCAAGCGCAATAGAGAAAAAAAACGGACAATTAAAATTCAAAATTCCAGTGGTGATTCATTTTCAGCGAGTTCATCAGTCAACACCACTAGCGTCATTCATCAAACACCGCATAGTATGGCGATTGGTAATTTTGTCTCATACAATCATACATCACTTATACCATTACACGTAATATTTATGATTGTTGTTTCATTTTTTTTTATTTTTCATTGCAGACAGCGTACAACAGCTTCATGTTGAAAATGACGCTGGTAGACTATTCTCCAGTCTTCTAAATCTTCCAACTTACATAAAGACCAGCGATCAAGTACCGTTAGAGGTTCTTGATCATTTGGTAAAACGTAAAAATGTTTCGAGTGGGCGCATTCAAAATTATCCAACATTTTTGACTGTATCACAAAGTTTTAGTAAATCAATAACGATTAACGATGCAATAATTGACTATCCAAATTGTGTTAAAAATAAAAAAAATATAAAAGTAGAAGCGATGCGTCAAAGTATTGCTGATAATGATCTCATTACCACCACTGCCACTGCGACAATCGCCAACAATGACCATCATAATGATAATAATATCGAGAGAATAGATCAGGATAATGACGATATAACCACTGCATATCTTTGGTGGTTAAATAAATTACAGCTTGATCATTCTTTAAAGAGATCTGTTACTTTTGAAGCACATCGGCGAATACAACCACCATGCTCGAATGATATTCGTATGCACCGACATAGCCTGACATATCGCGGTGCGATGCTTAACATCAATAGATATCGATTGAGGGCGTCAAGCTGTCCCGATATTTATAGAAACTCTATGACAACTATTGCCAAAAAAAAGCTCGTGTGGTATTCTGGATTATGGGAATTTCGGGATCTTCTACTTGATATGCTGGATTTTTCTCACTTTGCCGATTCCAGATTTCTACTTTTTTCCATCAGCAATTTTCTTCTTCACACTTGGTATGATGTGCCTTATGTTTATCTCACTGACAATGCTATTGAAATGGGCTACAGCGAAACAGATGCGTCCATCTTAATATCAATCATTGGTGTCGCTAATATGCTAGGCGAGGTGTGCGATATATTCAATCAAGAATTATTATTGCCATGCAACTCTTATAAATTAAAAATATTTTCTCTATGTTTATATGTTAATAGATATTACTTGGATGGGCGGGTGATAGAGCATGGGTCAATGCATCAATCGTTTACGCAGTCTCTATGATATTATGTGGTGCAATTACTAGCTTGATACCACTTGCTGGCGTCAACTATTATACTTTGTGCTCTGTCTCAGGTGCCTTCGGTATTTTTATTGCAGCAAATTACAGTTTGACAAGCATTATTCTTGTTGAAGTAATAACACTTGATCGCTTCACCAATGCTTATGGACTTCTCCTCCTAGTTCAAGGTATCGCAAATCTTATGGGTCCCCCATTAGCCGGTGAGTTGGAAATTTTTTGTATTCTTAAATTATTATTATTATTATTAGTATTGTTGGAATATAGAGATTTCCGATGCGTTTTTATAGAGAATTGATGATAATAATTACATACACAATTCGTCATTGGTTACAGGTTGGCTTTATGACATTACGGGAACATACAATTTGTCATTTTATTTGGCAGGATTTTTTATTGCTTTGAGCGGTGTTCTTCTCATGGTGGTACCGTTGATCACGCTCTATAAAAAGTGTACAAAAAAAAATAATACTAACTTGCCAAGTGTAGACATTGTCGAAATAAACAGTGTATAGTAATATATTAACAAATATATTTAATGTTGATACATATATTGTAAGGAAGGACTAACAAATATTTATAGATAAAAAGAAACAACGGATTTAATGACTAATGATTGAATTCATGGAACTTGAGTATCAGTGTCAATATTAAGTATTTATATACTTTGATAGACATTTGCAGATTGATTGTTTATCAGAAATCGCTTCATAAACAATAGTGTTTAGTTTTCCGGGAGGTATGACTATGTGTATGTATAAATGTGTTTAAATATAAGATCATTCCAAATTCGTTACACATCTCCGTTTTCTTTTCTTTTTTTTTGCGAAGCTTCCATTAAAAAATTAAGAAATTAGTCGAAAACCGAAAAAATTTCCATTAACAATTTCTAGTAGTTTATGTGTGAGATAATTAATAAAGTAATCGAATGAATGATAATAAATTTCTTCAAATAATGAAACAAATTTTGCCAATAACAATTTTAACAATTACAGCCCCCGCTCTAAATTTTTGTGCTATATTTGCCTAATCTCGAAGGAAATTAGACAAAAAAAATGTTTGATTGATAGGAATTTATAGATTATATAATAAATTGTTTATGCTCAAAGCATATTCTGATATGAAAGTATTTGTAGAACATTCATCTAATTGATGCCATTAATTTTTGATACTAGTAAAAACTGTCATAAGAAATCAAATGCGCAAAGTCGGAGAAATTGTCAATGCTCTGAGAATAATGGACTAAGTGTCATACAAACCTGAGTGTTTTGAAATAGATAATTGAATGAAAGAGATAGATATATAAAATTATAACTGACAAGCCTTAATTATTTAATATTAACACCTTGACGGGCACAATGTCGACAAATCTTCAATTGCTCTAAAATAATAAAACAAAAATGATCTATTAACACATGCCCATAGTTCGGAAATATTCCTGAATAAATTTTCTATTATTCACATCCAGGCCGAAAAATAAATAGTTCTAACAACGGCGTTGGATAAAAGTTCAAAATTTTGATAGGTAGAGCTTTGTCGAAATTGTACGACAACAATCAAACATTCTGAGATCGTAGATTATATTGAATGTTATATGGAAAATGTTCATTTCTTCAAATTAAATTCGTATACCTTAGAATTAAATAAGAAACTGCCAGAATTTCTTTATAAATTGTATTCTTCTACTCACAATTACCGAAAATTTAATGGAACTTTAAATAAAATTTCATATATCGATTCTGATTTCACTTCCTAGGATAATTTATGTTGAGGTATGAAGCTTCCAATAAAGTCATCTCAAATCGTTCACTCTGCGCTATAGTTTCCAAAATTTTGAGTATCAATCGTGGATATTTGTTCAATCAAAAAAGCACTCGTTTGATGGAAGAATTATGAATTGATATGTGCGATGGAGATAATGGAATTGATTTCGTCTCATAATGTATATCATCTAAACATTGAGCATTGATGACCGGATTGAAAATAATAATGGACGGATCATCTTCATTGCAAAAAAATTATTTCTATATAAATCGAATTCAGGTTATTCAAAGTGCATTATTATTAATAGATAAAAGATTAAACTCAGCCATGAAATTCTGAACAAGTCCGGCATTTTCTAGTGAACATTGTAGAGTTGGGTTTGGCATTGTTCAGTGAACTTGGTGAAGTCTGATAGAATTCGCCCCTCTGCATTAATACTCCTTTGATTATAGTGTCGGAATTTTCAATAGTTCATATATGATAATTTGAATGTATTTAATTTATATTGATAATAGCCGATAATGAAATGAATGCACTTCGCGAGTATACACAGAATTATATGTAAAGTTCACAACAATACGTGAACTGTAGGCAATATTGATACATAAACTTTGAGAATTACTTTATTATTATCAAAATCACAATTTGATTATCATTGATATTGAAAAACATTTCCTGATTAAATATTATCATATAGAAAATTGTTTTCATATTGTAATGTAAAATAATTCAGTACTCTCTGTGAAGTGTAAATGTGTACATATACAATTAAATGATTGAATCGTTCTATATGTCGGATAATCTTGACATTGTGTGCTCGAAGATAAAGTGATTTGCAATATATGTTTGATTATATATTAAATATACTTATAGTGGTTGTCCGTTCATAATTATACAACGGAATTATAAAATTTACGATAACCATCAGCTCATGTCTACCTCTCATCTTTGTCGTATTTAGTAAAATGTAGACTACTAGATAAAATGAATTGAATAACAAGTGTCGCTGGCCTTCAATATCTCCAATAGAAGCAATATTTTTTCACTAATTAGATAATATGCGATTGATGAGTACACTTTTGGCACATTCCTCTACGTCATATAATTGTGATCTCAAATTATATGCAAGCAGATTGGTGCATTTATATATAAAAAGTTCTAATAGCTTGTTTGTATATTATTAATTAGTTTATTGATATTATATCTCATATATTGGTGTACTTGAATATATCTAAATATTAAGAAAACTGAATGAACTCGCCATTTTTTTAAATATGGGTCCACTTATAACGGAACGAAATTGCTAAATATCAGCATGAAATATCTTCACCAAAATAATAATGTCATATCATTTAATAAATATGATGTAACGTGTATGTGATATAGATTGATGAAAATTGTATTGTATGTTACCGAAACGAACAGAAGAAGAAAATTGTGTGCATGATCTTGTTATCATGCAAATATTGTCTATAAGTACACGTTGTTGTGCACAAAACTTATAGACAAAAGTAATGATATGGAGTGCGCAAGAGTAGAAATATATATGGCACATGCGCGACCAGTTGTGACGAAGCTTTTCTACAACAGGCAACCATTAAGCTTTAGTGTATTCCAAGCATTTGTTCCATCGTTCCTGGAAAATTGTGCCTTTATTTTTGTTGCATAATTCATTGTTGTCACTTGTTATTCCTTTAAATCAATCTATATTCATTCCTTATTGCTATCACATTTGCTTGAATTTCCGTTGAATATAATCTTGAGATTGCTATACCAACCAATTGAAGGTCGCAAAAAAATTCAGTGTTACATACACTTTTGAAATATTAAATTTATCTGACTCAAATAAAATATTTTATTAATCATGTTTCAGTGTATAACAATTTGACTGAATTATTTATCTGGGGTTAATCAAGTGCAGTAAATCTAGTAAACTCAATCTTCTACGGTAAGTTATTGCGTAAAAAGATAAGAACAATGGATAAAAAAAAACATAAAATATAAGTATACATATATATTGAAGAAAATAATAGAAAAAAGTGTCATATTATTCGGACGAATGACAACTCGAAGCATATAAAAGTATATCTTTATTCATCATATAATCGTATTCTCATATATATATTATTGATTTTATACCAATATTCAATGTGTCTATGTTTAAAAAAAAAATTGCATACATATACTAAAATATATTAAATGGAAATTATCAGTACTAATTATCAAAGATGATATTACGGTAAACAAGTATTTTACATTGTATTGAAGGTGCTAGGAAAAATCCTAGTCCAATGAATCGGAAATACATAGCAATGACTCCAATCCAATCGGATACGACTGATTGATTGAAGCGACGATATGAAGGAATATTTATAGACATTAAAAACATAATTGCAAACGAAGTAATTCCCGATTGATTTATAAAAACTTCAGGGTCACAAGGCGGCCAGCAACAATCGTGAGTTCTAGACAATCGATTGCTCGGTATCTATAGTAACGCGATTAGCGAACAGTAAACACCCCTTTAACATTGAAGGACCTTGCTTAAAAGATTCAAAGAAATCTCTCATAAACCCATCTGAGTTTGTAATTGGTTTTGATATAGACTTAAACAATAAGTTTATACAGGTTTTTCTTGTTTTTTTTTTACGTATTGTCTTATTTTTTTCGTCTACTTTCTATCTCAAATGCAATGATTTTATATAAGAAAATAAAAACTTAAGTGGTCGTATCGGAAATAATAAGAATATTCACGATGGAAACTCATGTATAAATTATTGTTTATCTTTTTATTTAAGTTCATTGAAATTCGCATTCATAATTCTTGATTTACATTGCAGTTATTTACATTTTATTGATATTTATAACAATTGATATTGCAATAAATTATCAAAAAGAAACGGTTGTTCAATCAGCATATTTTTATTCAATTCCGATTCTGATTAAATATTCTATTGAAAAATTATAAAAATTATTGTCCACACAATTCCAATTAATTTTGCTTCATTACAATAACTTTTGGATCTCAATCAGATTCAATTGAATCTTCCAAGTATGAGGTAGATGATATTGACAACAATTTATCAATAGTTTTATCTAATAATGCAGATATATTAATATACAATGAGAAATTTCTATTATTGCATACGCATTTATATTACAAACAACTTCAATAAATTATGTTTATACATGACAAATATAAGAAGGATACTATTGATCTGATAGACATAACAACTTATCGTATAAAAATCATCCTCGACTGCTGATATGAATCGCATAAATTTATTGAAACTATGATGATGATTGACAGGAGGTGAAGTGACATCAAGAAGTGTGTATGCTGAGCCGCTGCCCAAGAAGCAGCGAACGACCAACGTTGCGTATACGAAAAATCCTTATGTACAGTAAAGCGATTCGCCGTCGTTGCATTATTCCGAGCAATATTCAAGGACTCAAGGGTTGGCCACGTCGTTGGAGCCATTCGAGAACCGGCATTTATATTTAAAAGAATCATGGCCGACAACAAATTATTCAACATTTATATTAAAAATGGAGACAACAAATGTGATTGTTCAGATACAGGCAAGGAGGAACGATCAGTCTATAACAATAATAACCACGACGATGATGATGATGAGGATGACGGTGATGATGAGGGTGACGATGATGGTGATGATAATGCTAGTGATAATGATAATGATGATAATGACGAAGAAGATGATGAAATGACAATCGAGAAAATCATCAATAGTACAATTACAAGCAACCGCAATGCCACCTCCAATCCAATTGCAACCACTATTGCCACCAATTTAAGTAGAAACTTTTCAACGATCATTGATAAAAGGCAGACGAATAATAATAATAATGGTAGCATGATTGATGGTATTGTTGATAAGAGGAAATTATATATGAAAATAGATTGTTCAATGGAATCGAATGATGACAAAACAATGTGCATATTTGACAGTAAACAAAAAGTAAAAATCGCTCATTATAATAAAGATTTAATGAACTCGGGCTCGAGCAAGAGCTCAGGTATCGACAAAGGTTCCAGCATTGCATTGAGCATTGATCGTTCAAGTGTTGACACACTTTCATCCGGAAAAAATGATAGTGAGTTCAATAATGCAAGTTGGATACCATCGGAAGATGATGCATTGAAAGGGGAAATGATGAATACCATTGATAGCAATAAAGTGAAAAGTACCAGTAAAAATTTACGTCATGATAATATCAATGACAATTTGGATATTGAAACAAGAGCAATTGCAAATGAAACTAGACAAAGCCCAAAAATTCCAGATGGTGGTTGGGGTTGGATGGTAGTAATGGCCTCATTGATCATCTCTATGATAGCTGATGGCGTATCATTCAGTTTTGGATTGCTATATATCGAATTTCTTCATGAATTCGGCGCGTCGAAAGCCCGAACGGCATGGATCGGATCACTATTTATGGCAGTTCCACTGCTCTCCGGTCCAATAATGTCAGCGTTGGTGGACAGATATGGTTGTCGACATATGACCATTATTGGTGGTCTTATATCAGGTTTTGGCTTTGTCTTGAGCTCATTTAGTAATACCATTGAGGTGATGTACTTGACATTTGGGGTAATTGCTGGTTTGGGTTTGGGTTTATGTTATGTTACGGCAGTTGTGAGTATTGCCTATTGGTTTGACAAGAAGCGAACACTTGCCGTAAGCTTAGGCGCATGTGGCACAGGTATAGGAACTTTTGTATATGCACCGATGACAGCATATTTCATCCGTGAATATGGCTGGAGAGGTACGTGCCTTCTATTAGCTGGTACTTTTTTCAATCTCATTGTTTGCGGTACTGTAATGCGAGATCCAGAATGGTGGATTTCCGAACAAAATAAGCAACAGTCTGTTAGTTCACCAAGGAAATCACTTGCGAGATCTGAGGGTGGTAGATCATATTCGCCAATTAGCACTGAAGAATTTCCAGGTGTTGATGAGTTGCGACGATTGCTGAAAAGTGGCAAAGCACCGGAATATCTTTTGGATAGTTTAAGAACAAGCACTGAGGCACCTAACAAGAATGAAAGTTCTACATCTAATGGATATCCAGGATTTCGCAGTGTCGTTAATCTTCCTACTTTCGTCAGGCAAAGTGAAAAAGTTAGCTCCTGAATAATACAACCGTTGTATATATTAATAATCAAACAATTCTATTATTTATTATTTCGATGAATTGCAATTATGACGACACTTTTAGGTGCCGTTGGAGGTACTTGAATCTCTATCTGGCAACTCACGGCTCTACAATGTTATCCTCGAAAATTATCCAAGTCTCTTATTGTGCCGAAGTATCTCAGATAAAAAACTTGATGAACCTACTACGGGTGAAGTTACGAACAAAACTGGGGTTACCATGTCGATGAGGTATTGCCATTACTGTAATGATTTTTTAAGTGCACTGCTCCATATGTTATTCGTTATTTTTTATGATTAGGTTTATTATTTGAAAAATATTACTCTTCGCTCATTGAATTGTATATTATTTTTTGACATTATGGCGAAAACAATCAATATTTTATGAATTGCAGAATCAAGCAGGCAACAGATAAAAATTTACTACCAATCGTCAACGTGAATGATAGTCGTGCTGGATCCGTGTCTACTTCGATGAAGCCACTTCTTTCTAGAAAGATATCAAAAATAGATATCAATGAATCGATAAATCCTGTTCGTCTGAAGGAGATTGCTCAATGTGCAGTAGTAAGCATAGTATCACACTACATTGAATTAAAAATCACTATGATGAACTACTGATAAAGAATTATAGTGCACTGTTGGTTAGAAATTCCTGTGTGAACATTAAAAAATATTATTTACTCACTGAAAATTACAGCAAACATCCGGAAACTTCAACTTTTTTTTCATGAAGTTTCACATTAAATTCTTTCGTGTTTGCATATTATATTTCATCAACATTTCATCAACAAATATATATATATATATATATATATATTTAGTGTAAATTAATGTTAAATTATTTATTTCTATGTTACAATAGACTGGAGATGATGATAAAAATTCAAAGAATCTTTCAAGACAGCGTCTAACTGGGATACCAACTACAGACGTAAGGATAGACTCTCTTCCATGGCTTCGACGACAATTTAGTACAAATACTCATTACTTTAAAGATATCAGAGTGCATCGAAATTCAGTGATGTATCGCGGCGCTGTGCTCAATTTGCACAAGTACAGATTGAGAGCTAGTAGTTGTCCTAATATTTATAAAAATAGCATGACAACACTTGCAAAGGAGTACGAAGAGGTATATTGATATTCATTTATCTTGTTTGAACTATAATATCTTAGTTTTCAATTGAATTCCAACGCAACTTGCATAATATATATATTCAGAAATGGTACACTGAGCTGGTGGATTTGTTGAGGGGCATGATGGACTTCTCCATGTTTTTGGAACTACACTTTTTATTGCTGTCTTTGTCAACGATTCTGCTATTCACTTGGTTCATTGTGCCTTACTTCTATCTTGCTGAACATTTAACGCGAAACGGATACTCCGAGGCAGATGGTGCTAAACTCTTAAGCATAATCGGCATCACAAACACTGTGGGAATGGTAAAACTCTTGAACATATTAAATATTGACAAATAAAATTTATATATATATATATATCAGATATTGGTACAATTGTATTCAACAGGTCGGTTTGGGTTGGGCGGGTGATCAATCATGGATGAACGTGAGCAAAACTTACACGGCATGTTTAATTGCGTGTGGAATTGCAACAATATTTATGAGTGTATTTACTCAATATTATATTCTTCTTATTATCAGTTCAGCTCTGTTTGGTTTATTTTTTGCCAGCAACTTTAGTTTTACACCAGTGATTTTAGTCGAATTAATTCCATTGGAGAGGTTCACAACAGCTTACGGGTTAAGTTTATTATGCCAGGGTATAGGCAATCTTCTTGGGCCACCATTGGCAGGATGGATATTTGATGTTACAAACTCTTGGGACCTCTCCTTTTTAATGGCTGGCGGTTGGATAATTATATCTGGCCTTCTTATGGGCATCATTCCTTATACGAAAAATCGTAAAATTTGGGGTAGTGGTCCAATTGAAATGGATCGTTATGGTGATCGTGATTCTATGGCATAATTATACAAATGACTAGTCATGTTTTTACAATGTTTTGAACTATTGTATTTTTCATTATATATTTATTGTTGATATTTAATTATTATTTAATATTCGTTACAATAATACAATTGAACTATTATGGTGGCGTAATAGTGTATAATATTGCACATGCACATACTCAAAATTTACATGTGTTAATGACATTACTGTCACGTCAGATGAACTATGGAATGTAGATGTGCCTCTTTGATGTCTATTTCAATACAAAATAGAACAAATATGTCAGACAGATGTGTGAAAATTCATGAAATTTTCGTAGAATTATATTTCAATTTAATTTAAATTAAATGATAGGTGAAAGAAAAAATGTGATTTGGCACTGTCGCTTTAACATTAATCAACAGGAAAAAATTAATAAAATATTAACTTAATTGAATTGACAATTTCATAATAAATTTCCTTTTTGAAATGAATAAATGAATAGATAAAAATTTGGTCAACTGTAGAATTTTCACGTTCATATTTACTGCCTCAATTTTACATTCCAAATATTCACCACATTAACCCATTCGTTTTTAGTGCAGGCCATTCATGAGAACTGTGGATGGATCTACCCAGTTAAATACAATCCAGTATCTATTTCCCTACCTTTGAATAGCTACTGGAGATTGGCGCTATTTAAACTAATACGCCCTATGATCGTTAATCATAAACAAATAATCCACACATCGAACAGCGTTATGAGGATTATTTCATGATAAATTGTGTTTTTATAGCTGATGAAATATCAGTAGCATCAGAGCAGATAATTTGGCAAATAAATAATGTGGAAATAAAATTAATTGACCTACAAAGAGATAAATAAATGTATAAATCTGGTAATAGTCAGTGGCTGTTGATCATGCAGTGATCTGTGAAATAATTACCATCACCATAGAATAGACTTATCAATGATACAGTAACCTATAATAAAATTATCATTAATATGGTATTATTAAATGCAGAATGAAAAAAATTGATCTTGAACGCGTCTGAATGATTAAACATACAATAAAGATTCATTTATTTGCAAATCAAAATTTAATTCGAATGGATGAATGAAATTATTGAAAAATAATGACGCGTTCTCAATTGAATCCTCTTCATCTCCAGATGAATTGTCGACTATATAATAAGAAAAAACAAAAGAAATTATGAACAACAATATTAGAGAATACAATGCTTAATAATAATAATAATAATAAGAATAGTATTGAATTGAATTAGCAGTTTGAATTGAGACGTTTACAAATTTACATGAATATTACATTAGTAATGAGATTAAATACTTGCATTATTATATATTATATATTTTGTATCTGTATATCATGCGATTATTTGCTTGTAAGTTGACGATTCAACAATCCCAAGTGAATATTTGATAATGTGATAGGACATGATATATCTGCAAGTGGACACAGGTCCCACAATACCGACCCCAACTATTTAAATATCGCATTTTACATTGCTGCACATATAATGCACTGTATATAGTATATACTTGTATATACTCACTGTCAACAATTGCCAGTGGGCGCTACATTCGCTGAAAACAGCGCATTGAAAATGGGAACAAATCGGAGTGTGCTGCAGTCAGCTGACCTGTCTTGTGATACTGGCAAGGCTCGAGGCTCGACTAGTTTAGTGGGATTCTCTCATCAGTCTGTCGGACGTTTAACTGTAAGTTTTTTATTGTCTATTTTTATATTTTGTACCCGTCCAATTAACGCAGAATTGTCTATAGATTGTGCACAACAATCAAATGACAAGTACAATTGAATAAATAGTGAATTATCAATATTGTAAATAAATTGAATGAGTGAAGAGTTCGCGGCTATTGATCGAACAGGTATACATAGTTTGTGCGCCATCGCATTTCGTATAAAATTATTCATATTCGTGATTCCTGATGTCCATCAATTTTTTCGAAAATATTTTCAGTATGACTCGGAGCAATCATTAAATTGTATAAATATTTTTTTTTTATCACATTTCGATGCAATTATACATAAGATTTCAATATGTTTGATAGTGGGAATAAATTTTATGTGAGGACACTACTGGCGCACTGTGAGGACTACGCCTACTTTTTGAATTGCTCACGTGAATGCACGAGTGTATGATTTGGAGGCCAGTGTTATTTTTCACTCCAATCACTTGCCAAGCTATTCAATTAAATTTTTGCCTTTTCGTAATGTGAAATATTCATCACATTAAATTAATTTACTACTACATTCTTTCTCTTTTTTCTTATTACAATACTCCACAATTATAATCACACGATTGTTTGAAAATATTTAAATATGTTGAGATGTAGAATGGGAGTGGCTTGCACTACGTTATAAATTGATAGCAAGAAAATTAAAATGAAAAATAATTATTGTGAATAATTGTTGATAACTTTGGCGTTTATACAATTAACTCAATTGTACAATTTTGTTCACAGTTTATAACTACTGAAGAAAATGGCGAGCCGTGCCCTGCCGAAGATTGTCAATGAGCACCGGGAGGGAAAATTCGGATATGTTCATGCAGTATCTGGACCCGGTAATAGATTAAATTTTATCATGTATATATATATATATATAATAGAAGTACCTAATTAATGAATAATAAAAATATGTTTGTTCGTTAAATTATAGTGGTGACGGCGAAGAAAATGTCGGGCGCCGCCATGTATGAATTAGTTCGTGTTGGATATTACGAACTTGTCGGTGAAATTATTCGTTTGGAGGGTGACATGGCTACAATTCAAGTTTACGAAGAAACCGGTGGTGTAACTGTGGGTGATCCTGTGCTAAGAACAGGCAAACCACTGTCTGTTGAATTGGGCCCCGGTATTCTGGGTAGTATTTTTGATGGTATTCAACGCCCACTGAAAGATATTCATGAAGTCACGAATTCCATTTATATACCAAGAGGTGTAAATACATTTGCATTATCGCGTACAGCATCATGGGAATTCAATCCTCTCAATATTAAAACGGGCAGTCATATAACAGGTGGCGATATATATGGTATTGTTCATGAGAACACTTTGGTAAAACATAAAATGCTTGTACCGCCAAAGAGTAAGGGAACAGTTACGTATATTGCGCCAGCCGGCAATTATACTGTATCCGATGTAATTTTGGAAACAGAATTTGATGGAGTGCGAAATCAATTTACCATGTTGCAAGTATGGCCTGTGCGTCAACCACGACCAGTTACAGAAAAACTTCCCGCAAATCATCCCTTATTAACCGGTCAACGTGTACTTGATTCACTATTTCCATGTGTACAAGGTGGCACTACAGCTGTTCCTGGTGCTTTTGGCTGTGGAAAAACTGTAATCTCTCAAGCTTTATCAAAATATTCCAATTCAGATGTGATTATTTATGTTGGTTGTGGAGAACGTGGTAATGAAATGTCTGAAGTTCTTCGGGATTTCCCGGAATTGACTGTGGAAATTGATGGTGTTACGGAATCAATCATGAAACGTACTGCTCTGGTTGCAAATACATCAAACATGCCAGTGGCTGCTCGCGAAGCCTCCATTTATACTGGTATTACTTTATCTGAATATTTCCGTGATATGGGATACAATGTCTCAATGATGGCGGACTCTACTTCACGTTGGGCTGAGGCGCTCCGTGAAATTTCTGGTCGATTGGCGGAAATGCCTGCTGACTCGGGTTATCCCGCTTATCTTGGTGCTAGACTTGCCAGTTTTTATGAGCGTGCTGGAAGGTTAATATTTTATATCAATTTGAATCACAATACGAGTATATACTATTATTATTATTATTAATCCTCGAGTTATTTGACTTTATTAACATTTTTTTTTATTTGTTATTATAGAGTAAAATGTTTGGGTAATCCAGATCGTGAGGGATCTGTGAGTATTGTCGGTGCTGTATCACCACCTGGTGGTGATTTCTCCGATCCTGTAACTAGCGCTACCTTGGGTATCGTGCAGGTATTCTGGGGTCTTGATAAAAAACTCGCGCAACGAAAACACTTCCCATCGATCAATTGGCTGATTTCATACAGTAAATATTTGCGGGCTCTCGACGATTTTTATGACAAAAACTTCCAAGAATTTGTGCCACTACGTACCAAAGTCAAAGAGATATTGCAGGAAGAGGAGGATCTCTCTGAAATTGTACAATTGGTTGGTAAAGCATCGTTGGCTGAAACTGACAAAATAACACTCGAAGTTGCCAAATTATTGAAAGACGACTTTTTACAACAAAACAGGTAAATTAATACGCTGTAAATTCAGCCTTCATCACATTTAATACTGTATTTTTTTCTTTCTCCCATTGTTTTTCAGTTACTCGCCTTATGACCGTTTTTGCCCGTTCTATAAGACTGTTGGTATGCTTCGTAATATGATTGCATTCTACGATATGGCTAGACACGCTGTGGAGTCGACAGCACAATCGGACAATAAAATTACATGGAATGTAATTCGTGACAGCATGGGTAACATTTTATATCAATTGAGTTCCATGAAGTTCAAGGTGCGATATATTCAAGAATCATTATATTATTATTATTATTGTTAGTTGTTTGTAGACATTACTAATTGTTAATTCATTTTTTTTTATTGTCTCAGGATCCTGTTAAAGATGGTGAAACGAAAATTAGATCAGATTTTGATCAGTTGCATGAAGATATTCAGCAAGCTTTCAGAAATCTGGAGGATTAAATTTTCCTTGTATTTTTTTGAACGCAGCCCTTTACTCAATCGATTGCTTGAGGTTATGCCAGCCGTTTAGGCTCATTTCAGTATCCAAGTCGAATAATGAATGGGTGAGTTATTACACACAAATTTCTGGGCTTAGAAATAGAACGTGAAATTAATACAATCCATTGGCCACATTGCAACTTCTTCAAAATTATAAAACGACTCATACATCTGCTGCCACAGATAAATAAATGAAATTGTACATATTTACAATCTATAAGTACATGAAAATGGTATCGTATTTCTTTTTCGTGATCATGAACCAATAAATTTATGGGGCATTATAAATATATATATATATATTTTTTTTTTTTTTGAATTCAAACAAAAAAATATTAACACGTGAGAAAATATTATCTTTTGGCATTGTACGATTGCGACAATAAAGGTCGGACGTCCCTGAATGCACCATAGCATACATATTCCTTAATGAAGGATAAACGAAAAGACCAACGGATACTTTTATCACAATAAATAATTTTGTGTCAATTATTATCAAATATTCCAGCCACTTTGAAAGTAATCGTGGAATATTTAATTTAGTTATTACTAAAGAATTTAGGAGTCATTATTTGTCGTTATGAATTCTTTTCAAATTCATTATATGATTTATATGGAGAGATGAAAAACAATTACTATATTATATCAAACAGATTACATAATAAAAAAGAAAAAAATAAAAAAAAAACACGAGTGAGAGACGACACTGATAATGAAGACATGTAAAAAATAAAACGGCATGGCAACTTTCTAAAAGAATTATTTCAAATATTGAATCATCAAGTATTAGCTATTGTACCATATATATATGTTAACGTAATAGAACTTTGAAGTACATATAGGCGTTGAACGATAGAATTAAATGAAACTATATATTAACGTTGAAACGTTAGATGCTAAAGTTGAAAATTTGTGTCTCTGGTGAGCGGATAAAGATTTGTTTGAAAGTGACGAGGTGCTGGATCGTTTTTTCCTGCGCATATTGGCGCACAAAAATAAATACAAAGAATTATAATCAAATGAGAAAGAGTATTCTTTGCATTGTTGAACGGCTTTCACAGCGACTCCAGTGTATCATTTCCATTGTATGATATGTAAAAAAAAAAAAACAAATAAAAAATTGTGCACAACATATTCAGAAGAAATTTCTTGATTATTTCGTCCTTTCTTCATCATTTTATTCTCCTTTAAATGAAAACAGAAAGGAATGAATTTTTATTAACCAACGATAAATTTTTGGAAATTTGATTTTTAATAATAATAATAATAATAATAATAATGTAACAATAACCCCCGCGATATATACATTAACGATATTTTACAATGCTGTGATACTCCGTTGGATATTAACGATTTTTGCCGTAAATTCATTGACGTGTACATGGAATAAAAAACATAACATTATTGCTACTTGTTACATGCATCTATATACATCTGTATGGCTTGCAACATTGTTCGTTATCATTATACATTTCTTTAATACCAGACCCTTGAAGAATTTAACCAAATGAATTCTGGTATATATATATATATTTTTTTTTCGATTTCCAATTGAAATTCATTCAACATATTATTTATAAAATAAATAAAATTGGAGCATTAATAAAAGATCTAAAATGTGACATTCCATATTCACAGCCTTATTTCAACCGCCGGATCCCTTTGGTCACAATGAAGTGTGTATTACCCGCAATTAACGTACGATACATCGATTTGTTTTCATCCATATACAGCTCTAGTGGCAAAATAACGATAACATCTTCGTCGTTTTCTTTTTTCCTCTCCCCTCACTCCAAACTTCGCAACATTCAACTTAACCATTATTACTGGTGAATATTTACAGGGCCCAATTCTCAAAAACAAAAATAAAAAAAAACAAAAGAAAGAACACTTTTTTTTTTATGATAATTAGGGAGCTATATCTGTATTGGTTACAACACTGGCAACACCAGACCTCAATTGAGCGTTTTCTCGCTTTAATTGTGTCACCAGTTGCTTTAGTGTCGTTACTTCTTGCCGTAACTTTTCATTATCACGTAAACATTGTCCTAATCCCTGATTTGCTGATCTCAGTTCGGTAATGTATTCGCATGCCTTTGCCAAAATTCCGCCTTTGCTCTAAAAATTCAAATTTTAACAATCAATAATAGACTGATTCGAAGGTAAAAAACAAATAAGAAAATGAAAAGTAATATAATTCCTATATGAGCAACCTGAGTCTCGTAATTTGCTTTGCCCTCTCCACTGCTTCCACTTCCATTATTACTCGCGCCCCCCGTATTGCATTCAGGGATAATTTTCCCAAGTTTTGAAATCCAATTATTTATTTTATCCCTGCGTCGACGCTCAACTTCATTGTGTGTGGCTCTTCTTCTGTCATCGCGCTATTCAAACACACCATAATCAAATCATCATTTACTTCATTATGTAAATTGTAAATTGTGCTCATGCCCGACAAGTGTAAATGAAAATTAAATTAAAACCTTTTTTAGACCTGGACTTGAATTTCTTGGGGTTTCAATTTGTAGTGTAGCAGTACGTGGTGCCAATGATCTTGAAGCTTGTGATGTTGTGAATACATCATTAGCATTGCCAATAACGTAAAATTGTCCATTTATTGGTGAAGTAAGTACTTGAACTGCATTAGTCCCTTGTTGAGTGACTGGCAATTCAATTTCATTGCTCACAGTATTGCCATTCACTTGAATTACTCTATAGGCCAAAGCTTCTTGGTACCGTAGTCCATCGTCAGTTACAGCATCACCTGAAAGCGAATCGAATGCTTCATCAAGGATGAAACACAAATCATTGGCAATTATTCCATTATATTATACATCTTTTCACATAATAACTATACGAAAAGATGAGAAAGTGGATAAAATGTTTGGTAGGTATGTGATTTACGTTGTGTGTGAAGTAGACGACGATAGCAAAATCTTACCGTCGCAATCAACAATTTCAGTTTCCTCTATGACAATACTTGTGCCATCATCATCCTTTCCCGAAGCCCCACTGTAACACGCAAAATTCAGTTGAAAACATTTATCACTACCAATATAGGCAATGAAAAACGAAGTTGGATCCCCAATGTCAATTATTCAGTGTTGTATCATTTGAGTGTTGTAAATGCATATAAGTTTGCAAATAAATGCGCACTGTGCACTACCCATGATGACCTTGATAAAGTTCCAAGTATTGTGGGTTCCAGCAGGAAAATAAAGGTAGAGTAAATATATTTATTGACTAGCGATACCTGACGTCCTGTTCATCAAGATGTTGCTCCAGAATATCCATTTTTTTTTTGCCAAAAAAACGTTTGAATTTCTCAAAATTCACGTGAGCTGGTCACGGGACACGGCAACGAGGTCATGTGGTGTACAAGATGGCGACAGGCTATAGCGCGCGCATATGCCTTTCCTTTTATATAATAATTATAAGAATAATAATAATAATAATCATCATGAATGCAGTATACAAATATATATGTATATAATATATCTATATGTGGTACATACATATCACTATTATTTCACTTTATTGCCACGAGAGGTCGAGCAATTGCTCGATCGATCAAATTGAAATCTTTATATGTCATTGCACAGATTTGTACATACATATGGTACATTATGTGTTAATAGTACTGTATAAACTTATTTATGAACTATGAATTATACGATACAATTATATCAGTTAATATAATCAATATTCCGATGAGAAATATTCAAAATGATGGCAAGGGATCCAGTCTAAATTTCTTTCGTATATACCTTTTTATCAATACAATGTTGGTCATTATATGAATGAGTTTGTTGACCCACTTCAAATGGACAAAACAATTTTATCTCTCGACAATTTTGAAGCTATTACTGCATTCAAACAATACTCTACATGTTTAATTTACTTATGTATTCTTAACCAAATTTCATCGTAATATACATCATGGTAAGGCAATTAAAAATTTCTCCACAATATGTAATTTTTTATATTTCATATTTATTTTAATATTTTTTATATGAGATTATAATGACACAATCAATCAATATATACTAATTACTACATGTTAATAGGGTCGATATGGAGAAAAAGAAAACCAATACATGATTAATACGAATGCAATGATCATATGGGATATAAACAAAACGCCATCGTATACCATTCAATGAGTATGGTTCTCCGGAAGCAACAATATCACTTGGAATATCAGATTATATATATATTGATTATTATTTTGAAAAATTAATTTTTCTCACGAATACATACGTATAAATATATAATTGCAATGTGGGTTATATTTGGATAACGGTGTAAAATAATAAAAATACATTTTATCACACGCGTCATCGCCCGTTGCCAGCTGTGCATAAATTAAATATTGCTGAGCGCATGCCGCTGAGATAATGCACAATGCCAATACATTTTATGGAATATAACTGCAATGTTATATACAGTAGCCGAAACAACAATTCTATTGATGTGCCATTGAATTTAACATAGTATAGCATAAACTAGTTTAAAAATAAGTTTCAAAACAATATTTATAATTATCAATTACTTTTCACACATAACCTTATAGAAATAATTAATTATAATAGTATTTTTATTGGAGAATATTAAATAAAAATATGACATTTCACACAATTTTTCATGGATTTTCGTTTTATCTTTGGTGTTATTATATTATATTAGCAATAATTATTGTCAATGTAACTAATGTAATTAATTTTGGCAACACTATGGAATTATTATAATGATATTTGATGATACAGAGTCCGGCAATATGTACATGTCAATAATGAAAATCATTGAGAATGATGTTGTGGTACATGTCTACATTGTGGGATGATATTATCCAATTAGATGCAATTTCTTAAAAGAAACTTTGTTCATCAATGCTGTTATACTAATTTACACGAGATAATACGAGTGTTTGGAAACTTGAAATAATTCATTTTCATTTGTCATGAAATGATTTATGAATATTAATTTTTTAATTATTCCTCTAATGTTTTATTACTTTAATACCTATTATAATTTTACTTATGATAGATAGCCATAGATTATTTCAATTTATCAATATTATCCACATTATTATGCGATGGTATTCAACAATATCAACAATTTCACCATACAAACAAAAAATATATAGATAGCAAAATGAATCAATTGCTTTATTTGTAAGTTGCTTTATGTCATCGTAAACCAGTATTGAGTCTATGACTGTGAATGAATAGATCGTGGAAAATGAGCAATTTATATGAAGTTTGTATAAGCAATGAAGTTGTGAAACCACTCAAGCTATTAAAAAGTTTATATGAACCAATCAATTCCAATAAAATAATTTGTGGTAATTTAATTTTCTGTTGAACTCTTCAATAATTCTGTAAATGTTTATATTCGTTGAAATTTTTTTATCTATGTCAATTAGATAGACGAATTATGGACCAATTGATCTATAGAACATCGTGGGTAAATAATTCGTCTGTGTGAGTGAGTGAATTAAACTGTTTATACAAGACAATATATTTTATAGAGTAGACCTAGTAAATAACAATATCAATCATCTTTATATAAAGTATGTCAATGCTTCAGTTTATATTTTATTGAATTGAATTTATGCATGGTGAGTTTAATCAATTTTACCTTGTGATATATTCATATGTGCGTGTATGAAATGTGTTTATTCTGTCTGTTATCTGAAATTGATGATTGGCCGCAAATATATTCCACCTGAATTCCATATTCAGGTGACACATAATTAATTCGCATATTAAAAATTAAATGGAATCATAAAAAAATAAAAAATAAAAAAAAATAATAAAAGGACGAATGATATTTCAAATAACAATTGCGACATATATTTAATATTTGTTTATTTGTCATTTTTCGGCACTTGAATCCAATTAGGTAACTGTGCTCGACATTGATAAAATAATATACATAGGTGATTAGTAGAAAATTAATTCTCTAACAAATTTCTTTCGTCTCTTGAGATTGGTCATAGGAAACT
Organism: Galerucella tenella; assembly: GCA_910591685.1. Classification (NCBI taxonomy): domain Eukaryota; kingdom Metazoa; phylum Arthropoda; class Insecta; order Coleoptera; family Chrysomelidae; genus Galerucella; species Galerucella tenella. The sequence continues at coordinate 30,859 of CAJUYH010000902.1, read as the reverse complement.
GTGAACGAGTTTAATTTTTTGTGAGATGCCGTCGGTTCCTAATTTTTCAATTTTATCAAATCCAAATCCGCCGCCCCAACTATCAGAACCGGAGCTGCTACTAGCGCTGGCATCAGAGTCAGCAGAACTACCTGCACCACTGCTTGCACCACTGCCTGCACCACTTCCTGCACCACTTCCTGCACCACTACCTGCACCGCTGCTTGAACTACTGCTACTTGCTGCACTAGCAGCTGATGATGCTGCACTAGATGCTCCACCACCTCCACCTTTGCCCAAACCAAGATTGGCGTGGGATCCAGTGATGGCTGTGATATTAATTGTACAAAATATAACATTAGAACGATATTCAAATCATTTGAATTTATTATATTACTTGTATTACTTGTATTACTCACCGGCAAACAGCACTGCCATTGCAACGAAAATCCAGAGACGATTCATTTTGAAATTGCAGAGAACTGATTAAGATGCTTCTGATACGGATTATTGAAAAGCAATGGACTTTTATAGTTGTACCGATACCTATTACGTCCGTGTGATTAATGCATTCTTATTTATTTTCCGGTCACATATTATTTCAAAACAATTCAACATGTACGCTACAGAGTTTACACTGAGATTAAAGTAAATGGCAGATAATTTTCTTTATGATAAAAATGAGGTGAATAAATTGACGTCAATTGTATTCGATGATTTCAAGGATAAAGAAAATTGGATAAATTTAGACAAGCACATACTTTTGTTTAATCAATCATATTATTTTGAATGTTGTATTAGTTTACAATAATAATAATAATAATAATAATAATAATCCCATCTTCACTGTCACATTTTTTTCGTCTAATAGCATAAAATTCATAAATTAATGACGCGTGTTTATATATATATATATTTATTTATATACACATATGTGAATATATGCTTACTTTTTTGTATGCCAACAATAATATATTTATACTCATTCGCTTGCAAAATTATCACATATGCACTCTCATATATATATATATATATATATATAATATTCAATCATACAAATACACAGTGATACATCTATAGTAATACAATACTCTGTTTTGAACTCATTTTAATACTGATACAATGAAATAAGACAAATTCTAATAATTGCATTGCGAAATCCTACAAACACCAATTGAATATTCATTTTAATTTTTTTGGCAAACACCATAATAAAACAAATAAATACATTAAGCAATAGATTTTTCTCAATTTTTGTTTGCCATTGTATCATTTGATGGAAGAAAAAAAAAAACAAATATATAATAATGAAATATTATGTATTCACTGATAATGATTTTTTTGACTCTATCATGAAGTTGAATGCAAAATTGGATATAATATAGATATATAATTCATACTTATCCATTGATATCATACATACATATGAAATTTTGGTATGAACAAGCGTATATATTATATTTCAAATGTTTTTATATTATATTTATATTATATACACAGAATTAGTAATGTTAAATTCCATTTCAATTATTTATTTTCAGCCATTGCATTTCATTTAAATTCAAACCGTCATTGTAACAATTTTTATTTGTATCATTTATTGACTATCTCCATTGAAAGAGGAGCCAAATGAAATTTAGGACATGATGAAAAATTGGTGTATTATGAATTATAAAACAAATATTATATAAACAATCTCACCGATTCAATATAACAATTATCATAGGGAATACATATTATTAATTGCCGCGAAATTGGTGGCCAATTAAATTTTTTTTATAAATACAACATAATCACCAGGGCTTAGCAATCAGGGCATTTAATTTTGGGACATTATTTTCAAATGCATCTTTTACGTAATATCATTTTTTTTTTATTTTGTCGTTACCTTAACACAATAGATTTGTCAATCTGCATTTCATAATAATCAACTTCTATTTATTTATATAGCAATAATCAACATATAAAGAGCGGTAAGGCATTGTTAGATATGTCAGCAGAAATATTGTTTGGCTTGCAAACGCGTTCTCAATTAATCGCTTTACAAAAATATTTATTTAGTATATTTTTCGCTCAATATTTCCTTTGTTTCTCTTTTTCATCGATTATATTTTTGTTTTTGAATTGTCATCGTAACGAAGCAGTGCAGTGCATTTTATAAATCATTTTTTTTTTTATGCGATATTGTGCGTTGTCTACAAATAATGAAACAGAAAAAAAAATATATATAAGTGTATATAATTGGGAACACGAATGAGCCTGTATCCCGATTCCCCGCCGACATATTCAATTACTTCCATCTACGTATCATTTTTTTTTTTTTTTTTTTTTTTTTTTCGATTCGTCTAATGTGTTCCAATTGCCCTGTCTGTCTACCCGTGCTCACAACCTACTAGACTACTTCACTCACAACTTTTATATATGTAAAAATATATTTACATATACATACACACATGCATCAATACAAACAATATCTACACATATATATGTATATATTTACATATACGTTTGGCACATTAACATCTGTTCACTAATATAATTCGTATTTAGATGGGCAAGTCTATTGTCTGATGATATTTCATTTCATCCACGCATGATTTCGATACACATGTCCCATACACCTACACATCTATGCACATTTATATATACATATGTGTATATATGTATATATGATTGTGTCAAAGTAGTGCGACAGTACCGTTGTACACGTACATGGTGTTGTATTTCTCTTCTCCCACCCTTCCTACCATTCAATGTTTTACCGTGCTCGTACAACTTTAACGTAGTTCCTAGGTTCACTTACAATTAATATAGATTATTACTTCTCATCTTTACATTTAATTTTCTCATACTTGTTCCATTTTTCTATATACACATTTAGATAATACTTCAAGCGTTTTATAACAATTCGTCACAATAAGTCGCGGGTTTTTTTTTTTTTTTCAAGATAAAAGCAAACAAATTGTTTAATGCACACGATTCTTCAAACTTATATTCATATTATTTTAATTATTCAATTATGTTGACAATTAAAATTGAACAAGAACACATGAGACTTTATATAAAACAAATTGTGTGGCCTTTTTAGTATTGTTTCTTGATAAATAACATATTGGTCAACATTTTACATTATCTCGTGTATTTCAATTTTCACATTATCAATTTTAAACAGCAATGATAGTAACTGCTAATGAACGATTTCATTGTTTATTAATTTTTTTTTTATTATTCAACCTTCATACACTGTTACGTTTTAAGCATTTACATTATTTATTTATTTATTTATTTATTTTTTTTTTCTATTTCTGTTATTAACTTTGAAAAATTTGTTTATGTATGATGAGGTCCTCGAAGTTCTTTGGCACAATTGGCGACCATATTTGTAGAATTTCTTCATATAACTTTGTTTTCATATTGTGTCTCATTATTATTATTTCAGTTTTCATTTCACCTGTTTTTTTTCACTTATATTTCTTATTTAATCTTCATCTTTTCAACGCTTTTTTTTTTTTGTTTTTTTTTTCTTTCTTTTTTCATTCAACCAATGAATATATAAATATACTGTCGCCTCGTTGATTTAATGATATAATTAATATGCCACCATTGGCACCGTTAAGGGTCAAATCAGGCTATAAATAAGCCGGTTTTATGCGCATCTATGACTATTCCCACCATCCACAAGCCAGACGCTCATTAGTAATTCGTGCTTGAACATAAGAGGATGGCACTAAAAGAAAAAAAAAAATTTTTAATTCTCAAATATTCTCAACAACGACACCTTTCTTTTGTTCAGTATTTTTTTCTTTTTTTTCTCCTTCACTTGCATTAATTTTATTCTTATATATACATATCAAAGATAATTGATGGTGTCGTTGAAGCGTGATACAAACATTTTTTTAATTCGCTCTTGAACGTCTCTGCGTTATCGTGGAATAAATTAGCATGCATCCTCTCACATCACTGGTGCACTTTATGAATCACGTGATGAGATTTTTGACTACGGCGGTTCCGGCTCGGAGGTGGGAGACTCTTGCTACGCCTCTAAAAATATTAGAGCCGTTGGTTTTGGCTCTAAATTACTTTTTTTCGCTTCAACAACGAGAAATTCAATTTCATTTCGATCCCGACGCGAAAATGATTCGGCAATAAGCCTCGCAACTTCTTGATGATGCAGCCCTATAAATATAACAATAACAATTAACAATAATAAATTCAATAAAATAATTTATGATAATGTAATTATATAATTTAATAGGTAGATATTCACCTTCAACCCTGTGCCCGTCTACTTCGAGAATTAGTTGACCTACTTCAAGACCCCCGGCCTCATACGCCGCTCCGTTATCCTGTGAATTAATTGAGGAAACAAAATAATAATATTATAAATAATAATAAAATAAGTGAAAGGAGAAATTTAAACGATTTATTATTATTGTATTAAACCCATTGTCAATTAATTCTATCGCAATTTTGACGGAAGTGACGTACGTGTATATTTATTATTCTTGGTAACGGATGTTTTGTGTTTGCTCCCCCTTCAATGGCTATTCCAAGGATGGATTTTGTTTTTTTCACAGTAATCCTGAGATTGCCTTGATGATCTGGAACAATCAAGGCACCATCGTCCTCCCTCCTCTCTGTCAATTCATTTCTTGCCAGTCTCTGAGCACTATGATGACGTCTGGGTGGTCCAACCGCACTGGAATTTCCACTGGCACCGCCACATGTCGTTCCCTCCTCTAACAATTGTGCCTCCTGCATATCGTAACTCCTTGACAGTTTGTGTGCTAGTTCCTAATGCAGCATAAAACGATAAAAAAAAAAAAAAAAAGAAAAAAAGAAAAAAAGAAAGCGAAAATAATAAATAGATGAAGAGAAATTGAATATCATTTGTCAAATATAAAAGTACATATGGCAGAGTTTTGAGATCCCAAAGAGACACAAATTTTTGCTGCATTGTGCGAAGAAATATATATATATATATTTTGAAGAGATACTTGATATAAATGTAATATATAGTAATATATAAAATATTGAAGACATGCTTGCTGATAGGCTGATTGGTGGTTGGGTGTTTGGTGCTCGGAGAGTGGTGGTGTGCGCATTTTGATAAAGATTCTCAGTCATTGATACAATTGTTTTAAATGAAAAAAAAATAAAAAAATAAAAAATAAAAAATAAAAAAAGACCAAAAAAAGAATACTTTTATTATACTGAAAATATATTTATATTCAAAACCTTCGCTTGATAAAGTGTAACTGAGTAAAAAAAAAATGAAAATGCGATGAACGGTGCCGCGCGTTGTAATAATTTTGTTTGTCACTTTCTCAGCTCCTCTCTCTCTCTCTCTCTCTCTCTCTCATGTCTTCATTCAAATAGCCAAAGAATTTTAATTGTCAAATACACATTGATGTATGTCTATATACATAATTACTATATGTATTTTGTTGATAAATAAGTAAAATATATATAGATATATTTGTGAATTGTGAACGTGCATGCCAAGACATCTAATTTTAATATGTTTTATTTATAATTATTAAAAAATCGTGCTTTTGAAAGAGAGCAAGAAATATTGTTTGACCAATAAGTATTTATTCAAATCTGACATGAGAATTTGAAGAAAACATTGGACTATATTAAAGTGCAATTTTACATCTATATTAACTTCAATAACCAAATATTAAAGAAAAACGAAAAAAAAATACAAACACACGTATAAATACGCTATCGACTAGTCTATGAACATATAGATCTAGATCTAGTACGTATAACGAATAGAATATTCCATGAAACATATACATACATAGGGAACAATATCTATCCAATAAATAAATAGATTCATGCGAATAATAATAATAATAATAATAATAATTATGATTCATCTGTATACATATACATATATTGTATTCTACATACATATATATGTATATATAGAGTTGGCTAGGTATCATTTAATTTTTTTTTTTCTCTATGTGTATTGAACATTTAGCCGGATAACGTGCGATTCGGGAAATGAATTATTCCGCCGTTTGATTTTAACCATTCAAATTATCAGAGAATAGTGAATAGAAAGTGAAGGAAAATGAATAAATTGAAATGATAGTAAGAAGTGATGCGACAGTCATATTGTTTTCTTTTATCTTATTTTTTTATTTTTTATTTTTTTTTCTTAAAAAAAGTTGCGTTTTATTAATTTTTTTTTTCTTTTTTAAAGAAAACTTACGAGGGGTCTGGCACCCCAGTACCAGGACTTGACACGCTGGGTCAGACCACCGAGTAGGTGTGATCGCCAACCACCGAAACCTCCCCCACCTCCACCCTCCGAGCTCCTCTCCTCCCTTCCTTCGTCTTCATCTTCGGTATCCCGGTCACGACGACCGTTACCGATCATCTCAGCGTCGCTACCCTCACAACCGCCGTCGCTTTCCTGATCACAAGATGCGGTCGTAGCACGCCAAACAAAAATATACAGAAAAATTCATGCGAATTATAAAAAAATCCCTATTAAATTTGTCTTCACCTATTCCTAACACCCTTATTCATTTTTCAATTATACTTAAAAATACAAATAAATAATCTTAATGTTTAATGTGACCAATGTAATAATTATAATCGATACATTTATTAGTGGAATACGCGATTAATATCGCATTATTCACATGCATAAATGCATAAATTATTGATACACATATAAATGTATATTTATATAAAATAATAAACTGATCAGCATGTTGACTCATGAAATTTCAGGCTCTGCGTATTATAAATATATAGAGACACTTGAAAACTTTCTCTCATTGACTCATTCTCTCACCTGATAATCAGATACACAACGGCACATTGAACACATTTGCACGTTGCACTTTTGCATTAACAATACTTTATTCCATATATGTAAGTATTTTTATTATTTTCAACGTAGAAACAACGAAGAAAAAAAAAAAAAAACAGAACAATTTCACATTAATAAGATATATGGAAAAAAAAAACAAAAAATTATTGAATTCGTCTCTCACAATAAATAAATATAAAATAAAATTGTAAAAAAAAAAATACAAACATTGTCATTTACTCTAACAACTTCACATTTAAATTTGTTACATTTTCCATTATCATCATGACATTGCGTGAATTATATGATTATAGACAAAAACCACCTTGAAATAATTTTCTTATTTCCCCATCATTCAAGTTTAAATAAATATAAAATAAAATTGTATATTTATAAATAATTGAACATGATAATTTTATTTTAGATAATGTTTTCATTGAATGCGTAAAAGATATAACAAAGTTAATATGCATCATACAATCATTTTAATTTAAATTGACCATCATCACCCATCAACAAGCATCAACGTCAATAAATATATAAACATATAGGTGTGTGTACGAATAACCTGCATTTTGTTTTGCTCCATGAAAACGTGGCAACAGTGCACAACTATTTGTTCCACCTCTCCTATACAAAGGTCTTGGTTGCTGTATACATCTCTCTCTCTCTCTCTCTCTCTATCTCACTCTTTCTCACACTCCCTTTCTCTCTCAGACAATAGTTATACCTGATATACTCAGTTCTTCTTTCACCTGATCGACTCGCAGGTAAAACACGAATGAGCTCACAAACTCAATCGTAGCTTGGTTGAGTCAGTAGTGTCAGTATCTTCGGTCACACAACGTCCACTCGCCGTTATTTATCTCTATTGTCATTATTATTCCAACGACAATTGATCATTTATATCAATTTCCACATTGATCGCGATCAATTAAATCTTAACGAGTAAATTAAATCAAAACAAATGTGAGTATGAGCAGGAATGACGGAAAAAAAAATTAAATGACTGTGTTTAATTAAATATATGGACAAAGAATTAAACAAATCCGGGTCACCAACTTGTGTTTATGTCCATTCATGTGCAATCGTAAAAGGAAGTTTCTCTTGTTGAGACACACACACACACATATATATATATATATATTTATATATGTACTTATATATAAGCATACCACAATAAATCACAAAATCTTTTGTGATTAATATATTATTGTTATCCAATTTTGTTTATCATGCATATATTTATATAGATATATGTTTTGAATTCATTGGAAATATATTTATTATTAGTGGCTAATAGTCATCTTTTGTTTAAAGTATTAAATTGTTTTTATTTCCAATTATTTATGTGAAATTCTTTGAGAAAGGTTGGAGGTACGTGGAATCAGTAGAGTTAACTGTATATTCAATATAATACGGTACTCAACGTCTCTCTCTCTCTCTCTCTCTTTTCTGTGTCTTTCCCTCTGTCATCTTCAGTAGTGCTACTCTGCTTTATAAACCATAGAAACATAGATTTTTAACCGGTCCCATCATTAAAGAATTCATATCTACTTTCAATGTTTCAAAATTTTTTTTGTCAATCACATGAAAATGCAATAAACTGTCAATACCCATCGATTATCGCTTATGAATTTATTTATATCATTTTAATAGTTACATTGTATACTCATTAGCAATCTCATTTAATTTCATCATTTCTATTTATTGATCGTCATCATTGAAATTGTTCTTTTAGAATACGGAAAAATCATCAAGAGAGAGCAGGTATCATCACTACAATGGAGTCTTGGTTGAGTGATGTGCAACGAGTAAAAATACCAAGACCAAAATTTGGCAGTGTAACCGGTAACTCTGTAAGACGATCAAATTCAACTGCTCAACACTGTGTCATACGTGTGGACGCACATCATGTGCGACAGGCGCAAGAGGTGGCCAAAGCAACTGAGGAATTGCGACAGGCAATACAAGATAAACTTTGACATACCATGGGAATCATTGCTGTGGATTCACATGCGCTACTGTACCTCCTCGTATTCAATTCATGAACAAAATTCCAATTGCATCACATTATTTTCATTAATATCGCCTTCATTTTTATATGCATCTCATGTAAATTGCACTCCATTCATGTGTAAATAATTTTTTTTATCATTATTTTATTTTTCTTCCCTCTCTGTTATTGTTGTTAAGAGAATGAAAAAATACATACATTTATATATATATATACATAATTATATATATGTATATATATTTTTTATATTGGACTATTGATTTATTTTGCGGCTTATTTGTGAAGAGATGACGGCGTGTAAAATATATTTATCTGTATGAGAATTATTCGTTGACATTATTTTCGTTTTTTCATCGTTGATATTGTTTGGTTGCCAATGTGATTATTCTTCTCTCAGTACAATATATATATATATATATATATATGTATATATTAAAGCGTCACATGTTACGATCGGTTGATCTTGTTGAAGAATAAATCAGCTCTCGCTTTCCACATTGAACGCGCTCAAGCGTATCGCGAAAAGGCGTCAGTTTCACCTTCGCGTCATATAGAAATGCATATAAGTATCTATATATACACTCTGTTATCGTGTGCTCGATATCTCGTAAAGTAAATTGAGCAGGTAAGAAAAAAAAATGTAAAATAAAACAATCGAAATGCACCGTGGATACTCCACTAAAACTAAAAATACAAGAGAAGTTATTGCTTTTTTTTTTTTTTTTTTCTTTTTTCCTTCAGAAAAATAAATAAAAAATTGAAATGAGGTATTGATGATAATTGGGTCCCATGTGAATGCCAGTTGTGCACGCAAGAGGATGTAGCATTAAAGCCAACATATACGAAGTACAAAATAATAGTATAGAAAATATATAGAATGAGTGGCGAATGGAAAAAGAAAAAAAAATACGTGAAAAACAAAAAATAAAATGAAATAAAAATATTTGCACGACCATGAACCTTTGGGGGATGTCTACGATACATCGTTATTTTCTTTTTTTTTTTTTTTTTTCCCACCCATTTTGCCATTCTGTATCTTATTTACGTGACACGCCATAATCCACTATTTCGCTGGCAATAAAATTACCAAGTTTAAATATACATTAAGAGAATTACCCACGCAATTAGTATTAATCAGACGGTATTATTAATATTATCATTGAGAACATTTAATTCAACAATTTTTTCTCCTATATACTCTTTTGACTATTATCTAATACGTATTAATTATATAAGATATCAAATATCTATAATTCACACTAATTAATTTTCAATTAACATATATACCTAATTAATTATTGAACCACTCTATAATATCTATGCATGTATTTATTCTATCTGAACAACAAAATGTCTCATAAAGACTAATTTATATATTATTTGAGAATGTACGTGTAATGGCATCTATGTAATGTAGTATTACAAAAAAATAACTACTTTTTATCTTACCAAATTGTCTGGATGAAGATGATGATGATGATGATGATGATGAGATTGATAATCCCTTGTATTTGCACGTGAGCCACCAGGTGAGCTGTGTCTCCTGCCCCGATCATTATCAACTTCATCCTCATAATCCTGCAAAATACCCAAATATTATTGTACATTCATAATAACCAACACATTTAATTCATAACATATGAGTAATAATATAAACAAAAAGATAAAACATTCCAAAGTTCCCGCACGACTTTCCAAATTATTCTCCCGCTATCATTGTCCCCTTATTTTCGAATTTATTCTCTTCCACATTTAATTTTTTTCAATTTGATGGTACCTGATGGTCGCACTCGTCATCGTTGGAGAGGGCGAGGTCAGACGTGGTGACTTGATGTTGTGAACGTCTGCAACCCGGCCTGCAAGTCCAAAAACAAAAATTCCAAATCTCATGTTCCTACACTCATATCTCAATTAATTCCATTAATCACACCCACTCAACCTCCCTCCCACCCTTTCATCCATATACATAACACCCCCACACCCTCACACACAAACACATATATACATGCACACATATCTCATATCCTCGATTTGGCTGTCTCTTTTTTTATAATTTTTGCATTACTCTTCAAGTCGAATTAATTCAACAAGAATAACAAAGACAATAACAACAACAACGACAACATTAATGAAGAATTATTATAGGAAGAAGAGATGAACAGACTTCTTCCACTTGCATATTCGATAATGATAAAATTATAATTTTAATAATAACAATAGATTGAATGAAAAAAAGAATTGATCAACTGCGATATCAAGTGATATAGTGTTGAAAATAATGGATTAAAATTTTCGCTTATTTATCAATTTAATAATGATAAAGAAAAAAAAAAACACTTGGACGCAGAAATTATGTTTATGTTTTTTTTGGACCTCATTCTGGGCATGTCTGAACCAAGACCGCTGTCCTCGCTCGGTGATCTGTATTCCTGGTTATCCCGCGACAGCATTGGACCAGTTACGCCAAGTGGATCACCCTCGACATCCATCAATCGTCCTGGACGACAGCATGATATGGATCCCGTTGGTTTGGTGATACCCCTCTGCGGCAAATCACAGAGATATCCAGAATCAAAGGCACTCTCGGGCCCATTTATTCTCATTACCTCAATTCCCGTCCCTCTCTTTATCTTCCTCGTCCACTTTTTCTTTCATTTTTCACTTATATTTTTTTGAAACTTTCCAAAATTAATATATGCTCATAATAATCATCGAGCTTGCCGGAGCTTTGATAATGCCATTTTTTAAATGACATACTATTAATGACTATTAGAAAGTCGCGCGGAAGTGCTTGGGAATGATGAGTGAATGAATTTGAAAAAATAATAATTTGTTACTAAATTATATATGTATAATTTTCAAATTTATTATTTTATTTGCAAATATATGTATGGCAACACAAAAAATTTCAGCAAAGCTCAGGCGCACTCGGTAAGGCGAGTATGAAATGGAATGAGGATAAAATGATTATACATATTATATATCATTTGCTTCACAGGCTAGGGAAATTCATCTCAAAAACATGACATATCACTTGTTTTTTTTTTTTTTTTTTTTTTTCTTTATATAATCAATCTTTTATATTTTTTTTTCAATTCAATCGTTCGATGTACACATGTATATTTTTGATCAACAAGTATATTGCAATGTTTTATGGAAAATTTTTAATATTGAAGCAGGGAGCGTAATCAAGTGGCGAAAATAAATTGAGTACATGTCAATTTTTGGGCCATTGGTAATTGGAAAAATGGATACTACAGGTGTACAATATGTAGAGGAATTTTTTCAATTTTGTGCTACATGCGACATATTCGGAATATGAATAAAAGCGAATGACAAGGAAATGAAAGAAAAAAAATTGCAGCAAGGGTTGAAATCGAAAGAGAGAAAGAGACGGAGGGAGATAGCCAAAGAGATAGAAAAAATGTGAAAGTTTGTGTGAGCCAGATAAGGAAGCAAGAATAAAAATTGGGAAACTATAATGAGAGTGAGGCTACATTATATTAATGAATTCAATTGGTTTCATGCTATCTACTGTTTCTCTATCATATTCCTCTGCTATGTGCAATGAAAATGACAAAAGAACATATGCCAATATTGGTATTCCTTAGCCTCGCACCTCTCCAATCGATAACGAGTGCACTTGGTCAGGATGAATTAAAACATTCATTTCCTTTTTTTTTTTTCACAGGTAAGTATAATTATTATAAATTGACACACCACAACAAATTTTTTACATTTAAATAGAGAATCTACCACTAGCGGTGATTGTTATTTTTTCATTTACTATATTATATTTTGGGTGTATATAGCTATATGCATGTATATGTGTCAATAATGAAGAAGAATTAGCACATATAGAAAGAAAGAAGAAAATCCGAAGAATCACAATAGGAATATCTGATTATCTATGGGAAATTGACAAAAAAGAAAAAAAAAACGATGAATTGGATGACAGGCGAATGATAAATTGAGATATTGATATTAGAGTATTCATGATTAATAAAATTTAATTTCCATTTACCGGTAAATCGTGAATTGACGGTGTAACAACTAGATCAGAATGTGCTCTATCACCTTTTTTCTGTAAATGTTATACATAAAAAAAAAAAAAAAACAGTAAAAAGAGTAAATAGATGAAATTGTATTGATTGAGGAAAAGTAATCAAGAGAATTTGATTAATTTATACGTACTCGAGCCACGGATACTCTTGGACGATATACAAGATCATCAAAGGCGACTCTATCTTTACTATCAACGAGTTCACGCAGTTCGGTGAGCAACGTCAGCTTCTCATTGGTATTAAGCAGGTCAGCAAGACTGGCTACAAGGTCCTCAATTGTCAATTGTCGTGTTCGATAGTCAGCGATAAGTTGAGATAATGCTGCACGTTCACTTCGTGCCAACACCACTCGTGCTTTCTCCTCAACCATCGCTACGGTCGCAGCAGATATTGAATTAACACCACGTTGTCGCCACTCGCCTGTATTGCTTCTGCAAGTAATTATTTTATCCTCTATTATCACCGCAATATACAATATCAATTGGATATTATTTATGTGAATGAATGGTGGTCTCTGTTTACTCACGGAGTTGATGGATGATTTCCCGGACTTTCCAAAATCGATTGAGGATCGTGCTCTTGATAACGCGTACTTGGTATAACAATTGGCCGACTAGTTGTCGTACATGAGTGAGGAACTTTACCAACATCTCTTATAATTAAACTCATGCGTTTATTTGTTTTTAAAATTTGTACCGCCTCATCGTGCGTTGCTTCCTCAAAACTCGTTCCATTCACTTCAACTATTTGATCGCCAACCTGAAATTGAAGAAAAAAAAATATATATATATATATATTTTAAAAGATATTATATATTAACAATAAATATTGCAGTAAATAAAAATGAATTTAACTGACAAGTAAACCAGCACGATCAGCAACGCTGTCTTTATCAACTCCAGTCACATAAATACCAAGTCCATATTCCAATCCACCTCTTATCATTAATCCCAATGATTGCCCAGGCTCAATACATAATTCAACTTTTCGCGTTCGTGATCCATATCGTGAGTCACGTGGATGAAGTGGCGGTGGCGATGCTGGACGCCCCTGTCGATCCATCCATGAACACGATTGTTGTCTTCCGGATCCAGTCCATACTGGATGTCCACCGCGGCATCTTGGATCTAATGCCGGTCCTCTTACAGTCATACTCAATGTCCTGCATGACTTGAGCATCTACGAATAAACCGAAATAAATATATGTATTAGACATATGTATATATTGTAAGTTGTGAGACGGTAAATAAAATTTGTGAAATGTATTGGAATCAACTTATATAATAAATGAAGATATATTATGAAGGGAGAAGTAATATAGGGATCTCGATGGCTACAATGAATGACGTGATTCACTCTCTCGCTTTTGCACTCGTGTTCTCATACAAATATCGATCTCCAGCCATACCCTGTGACGTCACATTTTTCCTATCCTTGACCTGACTCCAGTCCCAGTGTTTTCTCCTTCGCGACTTGTAAGATTCTCCAATAAGTCGTGTCTACGTTAAAATATCGGCTACAGGATGAGACGGAGAGGGTGGTAATGCAAAATCTTGTGACAACATGATTGGTCCCATAAATTGAGGGGACACTTTGTATTGTTTATTGTTTGCCGATAATTTTGTCATAACTGTGTATTTATGACATTGGTCAAATTACATTTGTGTGGTGATGAGGAGTTGAAATTACATATTGTCTCATCGCTGTGATTTACATCAGCCTCCAGTGGATATTAATTGAACTCATGTCGATGTAAACTACAAGCTCAATGCTCACAGGGGAACATAAAATACTCGATTGAATTTTAGTTGCATGGGCATTAGGAGTTTTATGACATTTAGAATAATACCTGAAGCGATGTACCACTTTTTTTCTTCTCTTCTTTCTTCATTGACCAAAGGTAATTTCGTAGAATAATACATATATGAACTGAATGTAAAATATCCTACCAATTTGAAGATCGATGTGTGCAAATCTCTCGAGCTTGCGCCCTCGAGTATCTCTCTTTTGCTCACTCACCATGTCTCGTTCGCCGCCAATTCTCTTCTTTCATCTTCTCCTATCTCTTTAGGGTGAATACCAAAAAAAAAAAAAAATTTATCGAGGATAACACTGATGGACCGTGGATTACTTGGTTATATTGTCAAGGGAGAAAATAAATGATGGTATAAAGAATACAAAGAGATAATGTGGGGCGTCGCCTGAAATCCTGGCGCCAGTTTAACAATTCAATATGGAAAATCGTTTCTAAGGGTGAATACACGAAGAACGACACGTAATTTTTGGGATTCGTTGTGATATAATGAAAAAGAAAATAAAAAAGAGAGAAAGAAAAAAATAAAAAAATTGTTGACTAATTATAACTTGTAACTGTAATAATATTCATACAAATATACCTATACCTAGAGTCATATCCAATTCCAATCTCAATGTTCCACTCTATTTCCCTATTGGTCCAATAATATATAACAACTTTGTGACAATGAATTTCAATAGCATTTTAATAAATATCCGGCGTTCACTTCAATTTCAATCATGAAACTTGAAATTGTATAGATTTTATCCATATTACATCAAATATTACGATGATGACATGACCAAGTTGTGCATTTTCCAATTTTTCTTTTTCTTTTTTTCTTTGTTGAATACATATGTAAGTACTACCTCCGTTCTGAGACTGTATTTATCCTCTTCCATTCTGACTCCTTTTCCGATAAGTCTGATGGGCTATTGTCTTCTTCTCATCACTTCATACCAACGAGAAATCCATCAAGGCATAACGTGTTCTAAATTCCTGATTGTTCATATTCAACTCCATCATTCCGCCATATTTTTTCTCTCTTAATTTTTCTATCATAATGTATTTTATTCATGTCGCCAGATGCAATAGTTTATATATAAATAAAATTGAATGAGTATTAACAGTTGAAAATGAAATGTAGGGGAATAAAACTGAAATAATAATAATTATTGAAAAAGAAAATTTACCTTGAGTGCTTCTTCATGTGTAACCGCACGAAATGGCGTCCCATTAACCTCCAGTATTGTGTCACCTGGTCTCAGTCCGGCTTTTTCAGCCACCGAACCCTCTTCTACACGCGAAATATACACTCCCACACCTACGAACAATTCATCAATATTTCATTGCTCTCTGTTCCCTTTCATCGTTATACTCGTATATTTTTGTGTGCACCATCCACTTCTAATTGTCAAGTGTCTCTAATTGTCATTTTGTCCTTGTTCCCTTCACTTCCCCATTTTAACGACACTTTTAAGGACAAATTCGAGTGATAAAATTGAGACAAAGTGAGTAAAAGCACGAGCGAGAGCCAAGTGAAAATAATTAAATGCTTGTAATTATTTTATTGATCACTGCACTAACCCCAAAAATTTATTATATAAAATTAATGCAATAATATTACTACCATGCTTTACTTTAATCGCGAATAATTTTGTTTGAACGTATTTTCATTCTCACTTATTTTCTTTAACACATTTTATTAACATGCGGCAAATAATAAACCTATAGAAAGGTAGATCAATACAAAAAGTGATTGTTGAATTTGTAATCATCATGAAAGATAAGAATTTTCCCATTAAAATATAATTAGGTATTTACTACTCAATTATTTCTCGATGTCAAGCACAAACACACATATCGAACAATCGAAAATGAATAAATAATTCGGGAATTGAATATCAAGTGATTTGGAAGAATTGAACAGTCGGCAAGAAGCTCGTTACGTTTCCCAATTACTTGACTCAATATCGAGAAAAATAAGTGAAATATTGAAATAATATTACCATGTTTTTTTTTTTAAATTATATAATTATACCTATAATTATCTATACATATTGTCATGCTAATTATTCACCTAAGACTAAAAATAATCAATGATAATTTGTGCATATATATTTATATATATATATATATATATATATTAATTATGATATATTCAATTGGGGTATTGATAAAACGTGTACAAGTTTGTGATTGGTGTGCAAAAATATATAAACATATGTTTTGCATGTACTCTAGTTGTAGCAATGAAATAATACTCATGCAATAACACTGATTCCTCATGTGTATATATATTTTTACACTTGAACGTGTGAAACAGATGAAATTTTACGTATGAAGATACAGAATGTTACATACGAAAAGACGATAAATAAATGAATAAAAATACATAAATAAAAAATTAATTTATCAAAAGAAATGGATAAACAATAGATTATATTCACATAGGTATTATATATACATATGAAGAGAAATGTGTAGAGGATGTATATTTATTTATTATATATTGCACATTCTCGGTATAAATTCGACAATGAATAATTGTATTTGTTTTACCTGACTGTACTTCTGAGTATAGCGAGATAAAAACAGAAAGACATTCACAAGTGACTATGACTTGTTCCACTCACTTGTATGTTTAAAAGTGCCTGATCGATTTCTTTTCTCAAAACAGAATTTACGAGCTCTCGCGAATTGTTCACAGAACTTGTTAAAACACAGCTCAAAATACCACTCACGATGTATTGAATAAATTCAATTATTTCGAAAAGTCGTTCAGACATATCTTACATTAGTAAATAAATGAATAAATAGAATAAAAAGTAAAAAAAATAAAAAAAGAAAAATGACACGATTAAAATGATAAATAATAAATTAAAATGAATATTACATATGTATGTATTTAAAAATTTATATTTTTATTTTATAATTCGAATAATGATAATAATGAAAATATAATAAATAATGAGGTAAAAAATTAAATAATTATATCTCACCTGCATCTTTGCCACCTTTAACACAAATCCCAAAGCCATGATGTGAATCTGGCGGATCTCTTGTCATTGTAATTGTCCTAACAGTGAGTTCCTGAAGACTCAATGCTTGGGGACCAGGTGACTGTGGACTGTGCACAGTTTGTCCTGCTGATTGCGAAGCGGAATTACTCCCGCGCATAGCTGACATACTTGCGGGACTTGAAGCTGGTGTTCGTCGTTCATTTTGCCGTCTTTCCGCAACACCATTCCCAAAAAGCCTAAAAATACAGCAATGGCAATAAAACAAAAATAATAATAATTATCAGCGATTATTTACATATAAATATATGAAAATTTTTCCATTCAACTGTTTAATATTAATTAAAGTGAATTTAGATATATACTTGAGAACTTGTTCAGGTGAAATGGCACCACTTCCAATGGTGTGAGTTGTCCGATGTCGGTAAGGCGTTGCATGAGACGAGTGATGATGAGACGCACTTGGTGGCCTCTCAACAATTGTATAACTAGTCCCTGGTGGACTGTAATAACCTTTATGTTGACCGCTATGATGAGATCTGCTACCACAACCAGCACTATCGAGATCCTCGGCTTCATAACTGCCTCCAGTACCACCGCCATTGCCACCACCTCGTACAAAATTTGTGCTGCTACGTATGAAATGCGAAGACGTTGTACCACCACTGCCCCATTGGAGCTCTTGCAATTCTGACCCATAATCCCCTGTGCTGCTTGCCATCCTTTTTCATACACACCACCTCAAATCTATGGATAAAAATATAAAATATAAATATAATACAGCGAAACTATTGTATACATTGAAAATATAGAGCTATATAATACGACTTTTGTATCGATTATAAACAGTACATTATTGCTGTGATACAATAAATTTACATAATGTTGATGAAGCAATTGTTAAAATTTATTTAGCTATTGTTGGCATTATCTTGACGTTTATAACTTCCGTTTTGTATGGAGGATATTTCGTCGTATCCTCATCCACTCACTCACACAGTCTCAGTCACAGCTCCAATATATATGAAGACTTCAAACAGCTCTGCACAATCTCTACAATATGTATATAAAAACATATCGCAATGACAAACAGGATTTTTGGCACGCGCTTTGCCACTTGGAACGTGCGGAATGTGACATTGGCCAACTTGATAAATATAAGTTCAATCGCCTCCCTGCCTTATTTTCACAATTGAGAAACGTAGAAAAATTTTTAATTGCATAATAACATATTATAAGAAAATTGATATGTTTCTATCTCATGTACATAGGTATACATAGGTATGAAATTATGATACAAGTGATTGTGTATTTAAATAATGCATCAGTTGGTGAAATCGGGCGTGAAAGCTTTGTCACGGTTAGCAGGGGGTCAATGGAGACTTGCCGTGACTGTTACACGAATCTTAGATCGGCATCTTTATGACGGCCGTGGGGTAATTGGACGACTTCCTGTCGTTTTCTTACCATTCACAGAGGCGTTCACTGATAATTTTATAATGCCTTTATACACAGTGTATAAATATATATTTATATATAGTGATTTAACTTTTTTTCGTTTTTTTCTCATTTTTTTTTATTTGAACCGCTAAATGGTATATTAACAACATCATATTGAGATTCCATATCTCGTGAGACACGTTATTGCACATTTAAGGATAAAATATATTGTGTGTATCTCAATAAAGTGACATAAATAGCAGGGTGAATTTCACTCGAGACTATTTTCACTTTATAATGCAATTTCATTGTCATGTAAATTGATTTATAAAGCGGCACAGAGTTGTGTCTACGTGTTTGTATCTGCATGAAATTGGTGGAAAGTAGAGGAGTATTCCAAACTTCAAACAAAAACTGGTTCATAACAATTGAAAAATGTTATGGAAAAAAAAAAAAAAAAGTCATATCAAAAGCCCAGATGATTTTGTTAACTTTTTACAATAAAAAAGTAAAAAAGTATTATTGATTTGTCTCACGAAATTATCTCCATAGCAGAGCTTTGGTCTGTGAACTCAAAAAAAGAAAGAGAAATAAGTAAAAATGAATAATGGATACGAAATCAAAAAAATGTATTATAGAAACACGACGATTATTTTATAAATAAATAGATACCCACCCCCCTCTCTCTCTCTCTTTCTCTCAAATAAATATAAGTTCTTATATCTCGATATTTTTCCTCTATTCTGTTTTGTCAACAATTACTCAATTGTCCTGACATAAAAAGTTATGTACAACCTTCACATACATATACAAACGTATACTCATATATCACCTATGATATTACAAGATATAAGGCATAAATAAGCACGTGTATGTAACCAATACAATAGAGATATTTTCGCATTCTCCTGTTCTCCGATAATCGCAGATTCTACGTTCATATCATTGCCAATATATCATGCACGATTGCAGCAATAAATTTACATTCAACTATTTATTCACATACATATTTGACAAATAATTTTCTGCCTTTAAATATCATAAGATGAATTTATATGAATTTACCATATTACATTATCATCAAATAATATTAATTATCCCATTGAATTGGCAATTATATAAAACGATATAAGCTGGTAAATTATCTGTTTATCAAATACACCCATAAACCGAAGACACAGACATTCATATTTATGTATACTGACTTTAACCTCCTACGTATAACTGTGTGTGTATATGTATGTCCTTGGTTATGTGACGCGTACAAACGATAGGGTATTGAAGGGGTGCGCGCGCCCCTTTGTACACACACACACACACACACATTGGAGTACATAGAGATAGGTATTTTGTACTTAACGTATATATTTATATATAGTAAACCATATATACGAGTGTGCATTCCCCGAGTGTGTTTATATCGTGGAATTGTCTACCTTCCATACACGAACGCTCTTACTCCTCCTGGGAATTAACCGCGTGCTTTATTTCTCTCTTTCCCTTTGGCCCCCGTGACGTTCACAAGCCCAACCACGCGGAAATCAATGGGCATTACAATGACTGTATACAGACAAAAATATATTAAAAGCAAGGTTACCTATACTCAAGTGTTAAATATAAAAGCAATAAGCAACTCTAATGATATTTTATTTATAAAACATTGCGATGAAATAAAAATAATTTTGAAGATTAAATCGAATGGAGAAAAGGGTTGGAGGGGGATTGTTATTGAATATATTTTAGTTGTATACATGGGATGGATATAGATTTAATGAATCGCGTGCCGAAATTGACAGTATAGTTGTATAGATGACTCGTTCACTGCTGGTACACGATATATAAGTGACTGCGGTAGCAATATTTCACTAACTTCCGGGTACAAGCCACGGGATGTGTCTATATTTGTCTTGTATGTTTTTTTTTTTCTTTATTATATATTGCAAAAATGTCACTCATATTTTTATTTTTTTTCTTATTAAAGAATTATGCAGGTGTATAAAAAGGTATTCGCACGAAATACATATTGTGGCAGTATTTCACGTTCAAGCTCCAATATTTACACTTGAATATACGACATAGGTGTATATATATATATATATAGGTATCTTCAAGGAAAGACACACATGTATATTTTTGTACGTGACGTTTGGTATTTTTATATATTGGTTGGTCTCTTCAATGCCACCGAGTATTTTTTATCTTTATATATAAGTTAAATCACGATAAATATATTGATTTTGATGACTATTTCATTTTCAATCGACATTATCCAATGCACAATCAAGCGAGTTTTATTAATTTTTCAATAATGGATATAGTGAAGTGCACTATAATTATAAAATATAATAATACAATCGGTATAAAGTGAAATTTATTATTTTTTTTTAATTACATATTGTGTTATATTTATGAAAAAAAATATATTTTATATTTATGAAATGAAACAGCACATTGTGTATTCATTGTATTGGAAAAATGAAAAAAAAAAAAAAAAACTAAATGAAAAATCCATAAAATTCATACAAACATAGAGGTAAAATGGTTTCACCATTTATCATGCTTTTTTTTTTCAAGTTGGCGCATTTTTATTTTTCCCCCATGAATAATATGAATAATGGGTATTGTAACCCGATGAAATCTATCGAAAATGACGGACAGATGGATTAAATGGTAGAAATAGTCATATGGGAATTGATTGAGGTCAAACATGAAGAGATCGAACACGACAAGCCAATTTCCTATGACATTACATTTCTTTTTGTTCCAACTTTTCGCGTGTGTACGAAATCTCTTTGCAAATCTTTGACATTTATATACATATGTATGTATATGTATATACACGTTGTATAAACGAAAATTTTAATAATGTGAGTCAACATATTGCGTGTTGCGTGTCATGCAAAATGGTTCAATTCAGTGAGTTGAGTGAAATTATTCATTTGTAAACTGATGAAATATCAAAACGATATGATTTTAATAAATTTCTTTTTCTATTAACTTAATTGTTTGATGCTTGGCATTTTTGGGCGAAAAATATTTTCACGTCTGTATAGTAGACTCATTCGTCTACAAGAAATAACAAGAGTGAGCTTAATGGATTAGCTTGATGGTTGAAGAGGATAAAACGTAGACACGCATTGGCCATTATGTCTTTTTATTTCTGTGCGTTGGCCATTGAGTTTATCCATCGATCGCAACGCTACACCGGCGAGGTCGAGGACTGACTAGTGTTGTCGTCGTCGTCGTCGTCGTCGTCGTCACAGTCGTCGTTGTCATCGCATTACCACGTTTGTCTCGTTGTCTGACCCACAACCGACTACTCTACTAGCTCGATTGAATTCGTATATATTTTTCATCTCTCGATATTTTATCGATATCTCTTTTATATTAAATAATTGTATCTATGTATGAATATTCACCATACATGTATTATACAGAGCTTTTACGGATCACTTGGCCGGCAGTAATATACACATGTTTCAATAACTATAGCGCTTTGTGATTGTCAACAAGGAAACAAGTGTTCTTTCATCCGTTGCGTTGGATATTGAACAATTAAAGCATGAAGTAGACTTGACGTTTTTTTAAATCGATTTTATTCAATCTAGCAAACATAATCTCTAGTGTCCATTCATATACGCTTTCAACCAAATAAATTAGCTTTTCTTTTGCCAACATGTTTATTCTCTTCACTCTCCTATTGTTGTACTCCTCTTCTTCTTTTTTTTTTTTTTTTTGCTTTGAACTATTTTTTTAATTTTTTAATTATAACACTTAGCACTTTTTGTTACTCTCTTTTTTTTGTCACTTTTTATAAATTTATATTTCTTCTCTCAGCCATAAAACAATTTTATTTTTTTTTTTTTTTTTTCATTTCGCACAACTGCAGTTGTGCAAGTGAAAAATATCAATTGCCAAATTGAATTGATATAAACATCGAGTACATATTTTTAATTGATGTCGTGTAACGATTGTGAATTTTTACGAATTTTATCAATGTTTTTTTTCTCTACAAAATATTGCGAAAAAATATTGGTAATTGTGATTGTATTTTCGGCTCATTGAACAAATTTATTTTCTGTCTAACTGTCTCGCTCTTTTCATTTTGCTTATTGATGGAAAAATAGGAGGACGTGCATATGCAACAAAAGTCGGTTACCAGGTTATTGTCTGATGGTTGGATATTTTTTTCGTAGCCACCGGATCGAACTGAACTTGTTCAAAATAAATAATACAATCATATATATTAAGTGCATATGCATATGTAATGGTGCTATTTAAAAATATTTATTATTTACCCTATCATGTGTACAATCATGTGAATAATTATGAAAAAATATATATTAATAAAATAAAATGAAATAATAAAAACATAAGCTGAAAGTATATATGACTTTGGTGGTTGGATTCAATGGCAAAATATTTTGTTTCATTGAATAATACTGAATTGTGTCAACTTATTGATGACACAAGTGTATGGGACTCCATTCCATTATCAACCACCACAAGTATATATATTCACGTACATATATATCGTTATAAAGGTATACAATATACACCTACATATATATGTAATTGCCATAGACACGAAGGAAAAATATACAGAAGAATGAATATATAAAGTGTTGTTGGAGACACGCGATGCGGGACTGTAGAAAAATTGTGTCGAGGGCGCAGTTTTTTTTTTTTTTTATTATCTTTTTCCTCATAATTCCCGAATAAAATGTAAAATAATAATAATAAATGTAATTTTCTAAAGATATTTCAGTTATTTTTTCGTTCACAAAATGGTATATTTTTAACTTTGTCATTGGAGTCTATCGATTGTAAAAAAAAAAAAAAAAAACAAAAAAAAAATAAGAATGAAAATAAAAAAAAATATGTATATATATATATCCAACGGTATTTAAATAATTCGATGAGTAAATAAATGCAGTTTTAAACAATAAATAAAATATTGACGAGAACTCAGTGGTTGAGCCATGACAATGAGTATCACAGCAAGTTAATATTAATATATCATCCTCAAATTAACATGTTAACTATCAATTAAATTTCCAAATATAAATTCATATAAACAAAGTGAATTATTAACATTAATTATGATTTTATACACTGGAATGTATTGATATAGCAACACTCACTTATCTCATGACTGGTAAATATCCGTGCTCTCACGTTTGACAATTGTTCTTCGTCACAAAATTGTCACGACACACGAACGCAAAACGCAGGAAGTCATACGCTATTTTGAAGCGCATCGCCACACCAGGCCGGCTGGAGGTTCACGACTGCTCGAAAACGTCGGTGAGTTCGAGTGTGATAGAGCTTGCAACCAGCCCTCCAGTATATCTTGTATATACAAGTGTGAGGGGTGGGGAAATACAGCAGGGATGATATGTTCCTAAATATAAGATCGTGCAGGGTGGTGGCCCCAGTAAACCAGCCATCTGGCGGCCACCAAGGTAAACGTAAATGTCTGACTATACACAGTATTTTATCACTAGCGCTCTTGAAAGCCAACGGCCGCCGACGCCAATGGAAAAAGCTTTAATATTATATGGATAAGTACGCGACAATCGTAGGTAGCACAGCTGTGCATTTTTTACTCTTCCAAGCACAAAGCGAATTGCTCTTTTTATCACTGAAAATTATAATGACTTGTGTACTATAAAAAATTGTTTAACATTAAATGTAACGTGAGACATAAGTGAATGAATCGAATTTTTATTTTATAAAAATCGCTGGTGGACTATGAGTTATTACTTCTCATTGATAGTAATCGGGAGGGTGGTGTAATAGAAATTGACACTTACCTTAACGTATGAGAACTCGAACAATCAACAGGTTCGCGTGCCGGACGTCTCAAGGCGAGCGGGGGGGATCGACCGGAAGTCCACTCATCAACGGGTTATAAAGCGGTCATACATTAGATTGAATTTTGTAGTTTGTATTGTGGAGGGAAAAAAAAAAAAAAAATAATAATAAAAAATATTAATTTTACGTGTTGAGCTTTGCAGTAACGTTTGGTCAATGTCTTTCATTCATATTCGCCATAAATCCATCAGGAAATTGTTTTCTTATCTAATGTTAACGAAAAAAAAAAAAAAAAAAAAATGACTTATAGTGTTTAAGCACAAACTCTACGTAAACAGGAATGCAATACAAATTCAGATAGAACAGTGTTTAAATGCAATCATTTTTTTCTCTCTTTCTTTCACCAGTCGTCAATGTATATAATTGTATATGATGTTGTGTGCACTGCACCATTGGGCAAATAATGAATACGATTAACAATCGCTGATAGAGAAATAGTCAGTGAAATATGATAAGTACAAAATGTGTGTTTAATAATATCAATAAAATTGTAATCGCTTTTATGAAGTGCACTATGTGAGACCCAAATATAATAATAGTAATAATAATTATAAGAACAACAAATTAATAGAGATTCCCGTTATCACAGAATTCGTTTCATTTTTCTTTCTTATCTTTTTTTTTTTTTTGTGATTCTCAATAAAGATAAGAATAAAATTTAGGCGAAATATTAGTCGAAGAGTTTCACACCAAAAACAAATTATTTACAAAAATAATAATCGTTATTTATATATATATATATATATATAGTTATACTAATAATATTCAATTGTCCTAGTGGTCCATGTGAATAATATTCAAACGTGTATACACATGTAAAAACTCGATATGCAATGCTAAATCTTAACATCTAAGATAGTTTCATCTAAATCATACATCTTTTAGTTCACTGTATGTATATGTATAGATATTAAAAAAATTTACAGAATTCTTGTACTGTATTGCGTAAATTTGGTAAATAATATTATAAATTTTTCAATCTCTCTGAAACAATTGTCATGTAGTAATATTAAAAATTAATTATAATTCCAATTTTATTTATTATGTTGATCACCGTTTGGCATTATTATTTGTTTTGCCTTTTGGACTCTCGGCAGTGGAGTCGTTAAT
This sequence comes from Galerucella tenella, assembly GCA_910591685.1. Taxonomy (NCBI): domain Eukaryota; kingdom Metazoa; phylum Arthropoda; class Insecta; order Coleoptera; family Chrysomelidae; genus Galerucella; species Galerucella tenella. The sequence goes on along the minus strand of CAJUYH010000902.1, from coordinate 4,722 downwards.
GTCACGTCGCGGTCTCAAAATGAAATTGAGATTGTGGGCGGTATTGACGGCATAGTAAACATTGGCCGAACTTGGTAGTACCATTTCACGATCAGGTAATACCTGAGCAAGTGTATATTGATCAGGATTGCCCTCAATTCCCAATTTTAACATGGCATTTCTAATAACCTGAGGCGTGCGTTCATTATTAGATAGCATTATTGATTTATATAAAATAACACCTTCAGTTTCAACGCTATCGCTTTCCATCGTCACTTTTATTATATAAAAATCGGGTGAGCTCTTGTGTGAATGACTTGGACTCGATAATCCCGCAATGTTGTGCATACTCGTACCATTAGTTGCAACTGTAACTGATGCTGCTAATCGTGATTGATTTCCAGCGCTGCTGCCTCCACCTGATCCCAATGAAATGTCCAATGATGGCAAAGACGAATTGGAAGACGAACTCGACATTTGTGATGGTGATGTTCTGCGATCGAGCGAATTGTGCGGCGAACTTGGAAGTGAATCGAGATCACAATAAAATTGCGATGAACTTGAACTCGATGTTGATGCCAATGAATCATTTTTACGATGTCCCTGATGATTTTGCTTTTTTTTCCGATGATTTAGAGTATTTCCAGGTGGTGGTGGATCAATTTGACAGCTAAGCTTGTAGGCTTCACGATCGTCCAACACAATGAGTGAATAAAACCACCGATCAAACAGTGGATCTGAACTAAAATTGTATGCATTTGCTGCACCTTGAAGGAGTCTTATTCGTGCGAGTACTTCAAATTCTTTACGACGTTTATCAAAATTAATTAAACCTTCGGCAATTGTGTCCGGTATTGCCGTGTCAATCATTGTCAAGTCGGTAAGAAATGTTCCCAAATACGGTATTGTACCGTAACTGATATTCTAAAAAAAGGCGAACAGAAAATAAATTCATAAAATATATCGTAATACAAAAAAAATGAGCGATATTAAATAAAAGATAGGAGCAAGAAACAAAAACAATACGAATAAAATACTTACACCTGCATGAATATTCTGTTTTTGAAAGATTTTCTGTAAATGTCTATCACTCCTGCCAGCTGTATCGGCGAATTTGGCTGTACCCTCTTTTATTAATAATTCCCGCTGTGTCCACGCATTATTCTCCTCTGAGAATATTCTCTCGAGCTCCATAAATACCTCGTGTTTATCTCTAGGCATACACTGCCAACATTTCTCCAATCTATAAACCGGATTGCTTTGTAATCCCGACACAATAGCTTTCAAGCTACTAAAATTTTTAAGAATTCGCAATTCTTGTGCGATGTCTATCCATGTTTCGAGTATTCTCGCACGCTCCTGTGGCTTTATCGTTGGATCCAATAATATAGTCGATATTACTCGAAGTGATACGGCATTAAATTGATTGACTGTAGCGAGCACAGTTGCCGCATCGTGACTCCTCGATTTGTCGCGTCTTGACCATACCGCGCCTAAACATTGATGTGCCACCAATTTCTTAAACACTTCAGCATCCATTCGTGTCAACTGCTCGGCAAAATGACGATGTGGTACTTCCGGAAATGTATAACCCGACCAATTATCATCTCCGAATGTATTTGAATTATTGTGTAGAGAAATTCTACTATTATCGTAGACCACGCAATTATCTGCAAACAATCCAAGTATTTATATTGTACCAAGTACATGTACAACAGTCATGTATATATTTTCATATAAAATTCAATGAATAAGTCTGAGTATGTATTATGAAATGAGCCAGTGATAGGAAACAACATAATAAAAATTATAAAACATCCAATGTATCCAATTTCTTATTATTAAATTGCTAATAAGACACTGAATATCATTTAAACGATGATAAATTGAATGAATGAATAATAACTCTTACCAATTTGATCCTCGCATTGAAATCGGTGTAGTCGATGTCTGGCCTTGAGCTCCAACTCAGAGCCGGACAATCGACGATGTGTAAAGTCCAACAGTCTGGCAAGCAGTGGATGACTTGACGGTAATTTCCAGTCGTCTGGATAAGCGTCCAGCCATACATGAAGCGCCTGTATAAGCGTTTTGCGATATTGTTCACCATTTTGAGATGTTGCATTATTATCCAATGTGTCATAACGTGCCAATAGCAATTCGAGAACTTCACGAGGTGTTGTAAATGCACGATATGTCGCGAGGAACACATTGATATATGTTGATTCGAGTTCACCGTCATCATTGGCAAGACTCTCAACTAATTTTTGTACAGTTCCGGCTTTTAAAAAGCGCACTCGTACAGTTTCCCATTCCAAATGCGATATTTCATCATCAGAATCCTGTTCAATAATATTATTTAACTCTATTAATACAATGAATATTTACACTAAATTATTTATATATATATATAATGCATATTTTTTATCAGTACTAAATTGTTTTTTTTTATTTTACCGAAGCGGACAGACTTCTTGTTGGCCTGTGATATCTGACTTTTTTCAAATACACCGTGTAAATGACACCATCACAACGTTCCTCGCCCCATAAACGCCACGTGGGCTGCAATAACAAAATAAAACAAAAGATATTCAATTATTATTCACTGTAAACTGTCGCCAAAATAAACATATGAAAATATATAATATTAAATATATATATGTATATATTTTATGCAACGTGCAAATGTATAATTCATCATAATGCTATTAATTCTTGCATGAAAGTTCAAATCAGGATTGTTTTATTGATATCTGATAATTGACGATTATCCCATGGTGATTGATCAGCTAAATTGCCATTGCCAAATATTCATTTGAACAATAATGAGCAATGATCGAATAGTCTATCCGATTTTTCGCCATTTTATTCGAAATTATGGGGTAAGTGTTGACATGACATACAATAGACAATAAACACATGTATATGTACTATCTTACTTTTCTATATATACATATATATATGATAATTGTTTAACTGAGGAGTCATGCGACAACTCAAGGTTAGAAAATGTCTCGAAGCGTAGAGAACAAAGGCCTTTTTTTTTTTTCACTACACTATATTACACAGCTTGTATAAATTACCCAATGGGTATATGAGGGGAGAACCTCGTCTTATTTCCGGCCAGGTAACACAACACAATGTAATTGTCCACTTTAACTAAGCCCTACCCATTATATTTCTACCATTTATCTGCAGCCACTAAAAGTCTACACTGCACGACAACAGCAAAAACAAAAAAAAAAATATTGCAAAAAATTCCTGCATGCTACAAAACATTTCACACACACACACACACCATCAAAATGAGCTGATGCAAACAAAGAAATGCAAACAGGCAAAGAGAGAAAACAAAAAAAAAATAAACAAAAATAGAAAACGAAAAGATAAAAATATTTTTTGTTATGGAAGAGCTATGGAGAATGGTAATTTTTGTCAATGATGATTACCTGTTGGACGTACCACTGGGTAGTACTATGATTCTTGCGCGCTATTGGTTTGCAGGGCGCACAGAAGAGCAATGGACCAAATTTGCAATGTGTTTTATTTGCATGTGTTGCAGACAGTGGAAGCGGTTGAGGCGACGAGGGACTCAGCCCATCATCACCCAACATGGGCCACAACATCCAATGCTTCTCGTTTTGCTTTCACCTCGACTAATTTATTATTTTTATATTTTTAAATTTCACCACATTCTGGCACACTTCCATTGCATCGTAGAATTCTTTATGAAATAGTTACTTATCTGAATATCTGTAGAAAAATATGAAATTGTCGTTGTCACAATTAACCAACAATTTTATCACCTTTTATTGTCATACTACGAAGTGATTTATTATGGAAGTATCTAAGGTAATTTTAGTTTGTTCTAAACTACTCTCTATATTTGCTGTTTTTTATACCCTATTGCCAAGTTTAAATTTATATACACGAATAAAAATATAGTTTTGTCGACTGCATGATCAATTCAATTTGACACAATCTCAGCATTAAAATTGATTGTACGTCCATATAATAATAATATTTATTGATTTTCCAATGGAATGAATTCGATGAAAATGATGACTCAAATATTTAAAATGATAAAAATCCAATTGATAATATACAACGCCCATCATAAATTTTTGTCTACATCGCCACTAAATTAACCATTGATATGTACTATTGTATTTGTGTGTAGCGCAAAGAAGTGACGCATAGGATATCACACATCAGCGATAGCAAGTGAGAAATCCGCTAAAGAATGAATAGGATTTTTCTCTTGATTTATCTCTCATCTAATTGGACAACTGTAGTTAAACCTACATGTGTGCACGCGCTCAATAACTGGAGATTCTTGACCGAGATTGTTGTGTAGACGACGTGATAGTGTCTCCTCTTATTGCATTTCCGTTTCAAAAACCAACTAAAGAAAGAATAAAACACTTTAAGGGGGAACATCAAGACGGATTTAGACGCACCGACAAATGTAAGTATTTGTAAAAGCCAACGAGTGAACAAACACTAAAATAATCTCATTCAATAAAAAATGTTTAATTATTAATTTATAAATATTGTATTAATGCCCATCCGCCACGTGTGCACTTGGAAAAATAATTGAGAATGATTTATTGTGTCAAATATATTTGCCAAGGTTCAATACACATGACATGTGTCATGCCATCAATCGGTTTGTTTGTCCCTGACTAATTTCATTATTGAAATAGCTTCATCATTCTTATATATATATATATATATATATAT
>CAJUYH010000901.1:55774-68307 GCA_910591685.1 Galerucella tenella | reverse complement strand
ATAGAACTCATTTTTTAACATGTATTTCATTTAAATGTGTAAAATTTTGAAATTCTCATTTGTGTAAAAATTATTTATATGTTCATGCCATAGAGTTGAAATTAAAACCTTTAACTATTTTCATGTTTTGATTTTATTTCTTCTTTGAACCGAAAGCATATACCTGATTGCGGGGACGAAATTACTTGTACGGAATATTATACCTGCCGGCCACGGGGACCAAATTACCTCCTAAATATCTGTGAGGTCATCTTTGGGGACCAAATTACTAACTCCGGTGTTATTTTTATATTTACACAATCAGATTAAAATATTCATAGATAAGGTGGTCAACAACAATTTATTCGTCAAAAATACTTGTAACTTGAAAAATAAAAATTCGGAATTTTTTTTTCCGAATTACAAATAAATAACTAGATAATGAAATAAATAAATAGATAATGAAATAAATAAAAAAATTTCCAATATTATTTTACCAGCCAAATATTTCAGTTGTAAAATGATCATACTATTAGGCATTATCTTTTCGAGGAAACAAGTACCTACGATACGTGCTATTGTTATCGAATTAACGACTACCCGCTGAGGGTTTTGGCGTTGAGTGTTATATTTATCACTCAACGGTTTTGGTCTTGAATCAATAAAGTTATCATAAGTCAAAACGAAATATCTTGGAATGAAGCTTAGATTAGTTAATAACGAGGATGGTTTCCAGTTTTAGTCAAACAACTCCTCTGCATACTTTCAATAAGGTCATTGAAGAAGCTTGTCGATTATTCTCGAAAGTTGGGGTAAAAGTTCTACGAGTGTCTGTGAAGGTGGTTCATGGGAATTCAAGGCTCTTCTCAGCTGGTGGTTTTGGTCAAACAACTCCTCTGCATACTTTCAATAAGGTCATTGAAGTAGCTTGTCGATTCTTCTCGAAAGTTGGGGTAAAAGTTCTACGAGTGTCTGTGGAGGTGGTTCATGGGAATTCAAGGCTCTTCTCAGCTGGTGGTAACCCTTGGTATTTTTCTCACGTAACTAGCTGCTTGATATGCGGAAAATTCCTCTTTTAAGATACCAATAGCCTTACTAGCTTCATCCGCACCAAATTTACGTCTAGGCATTATTCGAAACAAAATTCTAAATATTAAACCACAATGAAAAGAAAACAACTTGCCTAAAATTTTAAAAATTATCAATTCGGAAACAAATAAAAATAGTTAGATAGGCGAATAAATATTAAATAATATATTACAGACAAAGCCTTGATGATTACCTACAGCAGTCAATAATTTTCAACATAAATCCAATATTTGTGAACTTACCTAACTTTTGTTTATATACATATTTTTTTCAAATATAGATATACAGAGCGTTACTGCTAACAAGCTACCTATCACTTTCCAAATTTTACCGATTTATCAATTGAATGCTCATTTTTAAAAATTATGACTTACATGGTAACCACGGCAAATTAACTTCGATCCTATCCGATCTTGCCCAATTGAAGTTGTCTAAAATTCCAGCACATGCTATTCCCGAAAAGAATAGAACGTTAGCTATTCGAGCGTTCAGCCCTATCATCCTTTTTCCAGGACAAAATTCTCCAAAATCGTCATGCACATAAGATTCGAGAAAAAATACAAATGGCGAGTAAGGTCACTATTCTAGAAGTCGTTTGAATTTGGAAATTTCCTAGATGCTCGATTTTAATCTGAAAAAAAAGTTTATTATAAGTCTGTTTCTTATTGTCTGACAGCACGCGAAAACGTCACAGATGCTAGTCAGGTAGTAAACCATAAGCGTCACCGTTCATCTAAGGAATTTATTTACTATTTAATTTTATACCCGATCTGATATATAAAGGTAATATGAATCTAAATTCGGTTAGTTAAAACAACTTGATAATTTCCAAGAAACATTACAATAGGGTCGTACTAGGGATTGTCCTAATGACTACTTAGAAATTTTGCAGGTATAGTGTAACTAATGTCAATGTGATGACCTTGAATTGTATTAAAGAATTTTATGCAGGTTAACTTTAATCCACTATATTAATTTAAATTACATTTTAAAAGCATTATTTCACAATATTCTAATTTATAAAAAAAATTTATGCTCGACATTGGGCGGCTTTTTTCTTCAAAGGGATTAAAAATATGGGTCATCACATTAACAATAGTCACACTATATATACGGTGATACTTGGTCTCGCCCAAATTTGTATAATTTGTTTTGCTCAGAGTCGCTTACGTTCTAAGAATGGTAAAGGAGGACGAGAATTTGCCTGACATAGGGCGAACAACTTTGTGGAAAATATTACACAAATTAAATTTTACTTGGGAGAAGCAAAGTCGCAAATCAGTGCTAATCGACAACGAGCAAATAATATGTTGGAGACGACAGTATTTACGAGATATCCGAAAATACAGACAGGAGGGAAGAAAAATCTATTATCTAGATGAGACATTCAGTGAAAAAAATATGGCAGGACAAAAGTATTAAAACCAGTCATCAAGCTTTCATAGAAGGTTTATCTACTGGACTGAAAACTCCTATCGGTAAAGGTCGCCGACTAATAATAACGCATATTCAGGTCGATTCTGTTTGCACTAGCAATATGGTTATTTAAAATATATGGCTATCATAGCAAGATTTGCAAAATATCTTATTCTGATGGTCGATTTTAAGCAATATGATCTGTCATTAACTAAAAGATCTTGCTAAAAACCTTGCTATCTTTGCAAGGTACTTTTTGTACTTGTTATTTCTCATAACAAGGTGGATAAATGGTAAAAATGGCGTTTCCCCTATTTTATCATATGAATGTTTGAATAATCGAAATTTAGAAATTAATGGCAAATATAAATGAGAATGTGAATATTCTTCTTATATATATATATATCAAAAAAATATCCAAAAATTCCAATATATTCCCTGAAATGTTCTATTTTTCAAATATTGATGAACTCACTGAAGGACAATGCATTAGAGGACAAGTAGTAGGCCAAGTCCAGGAAATGTTTGAATAAATTTATTAAATTAACTGAATATATTGACAACAAAATAGAGTTATTATACTCTGAAACAAAAACAAAACACATACATTCTAACAATAAATCAGTCTATCAGTTTATATTCATATATACATTCCCACAAAAAAATAACTCAAAATTAAACAAGATAACAAAACAAAATTTAATTAAAAAAAAAACATTCTAACAAAAAATCAGTGTATCCTACAGCTTACATTTAAGTAAGATAACAATAAGTTAGTATATTCTAAGAATCAAAATGAAAATTATATTTTAAAAAACAGAACAAATAAACTCTTCAACAAAAAATTAGTCTATAAATCAGATGTGTGATGTGATAATGCATTGGCAATTTTTGTTAATGCTTCTGCCAAATGCGAAATCGCATGTGCCATTCCTTCAATAGCCAGAGCCATTTGTTTTGTACTCTGGCTGTATTTTTCAGCTGCACTGTCTAATTTGGTAGCATTACTGGAAATTATTATTTTCTTCCTATTAGGTCTAAGAACATTTCTATTCACACCTAAAAAAAGTAATAAGGAATATACATCTTACAATATTTATGATAATTATACCTGTTTTTTGTCCCATTCAACTATTCCACTTGACTGGCTGTATAATCTTCCACAATTACAGCAATGATTTCAGTTTGCTCTTCCTCTGCAAATGAAATGTTACCAGGAAGTGGTGATTCAACAAGGTGCACTTGTTCTACGATGGGTTCAGCATCATCTGGATAAACTTCCTGTGGAGTGCCAGGACAACCTATAACATGCACCCACTCAAAAACTGACATCAATCGATTTTCCAGCTCATTCAATTCCACACATGTGTATCCTCCACCAGCTGTTTACTGGATTTACTTTTTATTGCTCCGACATTTTCATTTGGTTTTTGATTTCCATTCATATAAAAACTAGAATATGAAAGGAAAATGTTCGATAAGAGTATTGCTTTCAATTATACTCAAATATACACACTATATACTATTGGTTAGGAATTGATACTTACAGTTTTCGACTGTTTTTTATTTTTTCTTGCTCCATTTTCCACAATGTTCAACATATTTGTTAGTTCTTCCCATTTATCACTAGCTTCTCCAACATTTAAGGGAAGAGATTTCCCAGTAATTAATATTTTATTTTTCTCTAAATAATTAATCAACAGCTCCACTTGTGCCTTACTTGTCTTACGACTACGCGACATTTTTTGAATAAAATAGACGAAAACAAAATGAAACATAAAAAATAAATAAAAATATTTCTGGAATTTATAGGTTAAAATCAAAAATAAATCTTCTGTTTTCTTATAAAGCGCCAAAATACAGTGTTGCCGCTAGTTAAATTCATGCTTATGGTAATAACATTGCTATCGACAAAACTTTAAACCATTCTTGCTATGAGCGCAGAAACAGAATACCCAATTTCCTTACCATATTGCTGTATGTTATAACCATAACAATATTGTTTATACAACAATGTTTTTAGCAATATGCAAACAGAATCGACCTGATTGGATGCAAACAAGGGTTCGTTGAAGGTGGTTTACTGGAGTTTCAGTCAACATCAACCAAAGACTATCATGAAGAAATGACTGCAGATGTTTTTGAAGAGTATTTTACACAAATGATCGAATTAATTCCAAATAATGCTGTAATCGTTATGGACAATGCCACTTATCATTCGCGCGATTAACAGAAAATCTTCCATCTACCTCTTGGAGAAAAGCTAATATTAGAAACTGGTTAATCGTAAAAGATATACCATTTGAAGATGATATGTTGAAAAAAGAACTTTTAAAGGTTGCTTCAGATCACAAGCTACAATTCAAAAAGTTTTTTATTTATGAAATAGCCAAGAATCGTGGGATAACAGTGCTTCGTTTGTCGCCATACCATTGTGAATTAAATGCGATAGAGTTAATATGGGCCCAAATGAAAGGTTATGTAGCTAGACATAATAAAACATTTAAAATGAAAGATGTTCGTGAACTAATGAAGTACTCATTGACAACAATAACTGAAGAGAACTGGAGAGATGCTGTGAATCATGTAATTAAATAAGCAGAATAAACTAATATCGTAATCTCCGCCACTGCCGCAATATTTATCGTTTATCTGGCATTGTTCAGTTTTATTACTATATTGTATTTTGAGCTGAAACAGGGATGTATAGATAACCAATACAGACACCTACTTGTTTTGCATTAGAATTTTAGTATTTACTTGTAAAATTCTTAGGATCACTCTGTAAAAGATAAATTTCTATTTGAATATTTAATGAGGCTACTGTGCTGTCAGACATTAAGAAATAGAGTATAGTAGTTTATTTTTTATATTAATAATATAAAAATTTGTATGTTTCCAATTAACTAGCGACGTTGCCACTTCCAAAAGCATCCTGTAGACAGGGTATCCCAGGATTTTGTACCAAAAACTTGGGAGAACTAAAGGCATCTGAAGATAGAAATAAAAAATGCACACCTGCCGTCGTCACATACAGATCGGCGGTCTATTCTCAAACAGTGACCTTTTTTGTCGCAAGGAAGATTGTTCTTTTTTATATACAAAAATACAACCTCGCTTGCGGCAAAAATTTCACTGTTTGAGAATAGACTGTGAACTCAGACAAGTACTAAGTTCAATGGTTAATGCTGCATATTTGTTTTTTTTTACTTTTAAATGCTACACCTAAATCTCCCAAACGGTTACTTTCTACATAAAATTAACAATTCAATAGGGAGAGAGTCCTATATTTCTGTAAAAAAAGGAAGTAAGGTACACATTTTATATGATGTAGGTACTAGGTATCGTTATTTTTAGCATTCCTATCATCTCCCAAGTTTTGATACGCTAAATTTATAAAATAATACACTAGGTGCTATTTTCGTTTCTTCTTGTAGGGAGAAGAGAAAAGACTGATATTTTGTACATTTGAAGAAATGGATAAAAGTAACAAACTGTATATTTTTACTTTTTTTTGAATGTTACTATTCAATCTAATAATATCTACTTCTAGCAGGAAAAATTCCAATCTTTTTTAATTCAATAAATCTTCAAGTTACGTCTAAAAAAACTCATCCACATTTTTTTTTCAAAAATCAATATAGTTTAACTGAACAGGTATATTTTATAAATATTGGAATGCAATAATCCCCTATCTAACAGGTGTTTATCGGATGTAACAGAGTTGTACTCAAAGTTAACGAAATATTTTATTGTAATTCAATAGTAACTGTTTGAAATAGTATATTATTAAACGAGCAATTTATGATAGCCATAATTCACGATGGGTGACGTTTGCGTCACGAGCCGCAGGCGAGGGGCGCAAGTCACCCAAGTGAATTATGGCCATAAATTGCGAGTAGAATACTATACTTTGTCCACGACACTTAATTTATTTATTAATAAATAAAAGTCAGTAGCGATTTGGCATATTACTAACCTCAAAATGTTGTGGCATCTTCTTCAAATAATTTGACATAGGTATATAGAGATGGGCGATACTGTAGAAAGTATCAATACAACGTACCGTTATAAATATATTGTTTTAAAATACTCAATATTAGAAAATATCGTTATGAAAAGTATCAATACTAAAAATTACAATATTTTATAGATACGATATATGTCAGAAACAAATTTCCTGAACAAAATACACAGATTTAATAGTTTATTTCATATTGTACCCCCATCTCTAGTCGTGAATTATGAACCATAATACACTACAGTGTATTATGAACCATAATTCACGACAGTTGATATATGGGTACCATATACAGTTAACAGAAGCAAACGTGAGCCCTGGTGGGCGTATTCTCAAATTACATGACTCTGTAGTAATGTCATGAAAAAGAATGGTCAAGTTTCTATGGAAAGCAACAAAATATGAACTGGTTATGTAGCCTATTCCTTCATCTATCTGCTTACACATCAGGATCTTTTGGAGTAGAGCCGTCGAATACCGTTTGTTAACTTTTTGTTTAATTCAAATCAATAGTGTGACCTATTTGGTATATTTAGAAATGTAATTTTTTCCAGTGTTCATTTTTCTTAACAGCCGAAAGGTGAAGTGCATGAGAGTGTTATATTGGAATATACACTTCACCACCACCAATTAGCTAAGTCTTATATATTTAGTTGTTGTTTTAAACAAGAATGTATGGCAATAATTTTTTTCAATTTCTCATATACAATATATATATATATATATATATATATATATATATATATATAGGATATAGGAGACGATTTATGTGGGGATGTGGCAAGGAAATACCAGAGAGTACTCTTTTTAAAATATATTCCGAGCTTTCGAATATAACATATTCATTTTCAAGGACTAAAAATTATTAAGATATATATTTCCTTGCCACATCCCCACATAAATCGTCTCCGTTACTCAGTTGGCAAATATTTCTAATAATTTATATATATATATATATATATATATATAAGTACCTATATTAAATGCTGTTCTACATCAACTTCATTTCATTTGCTTTATTCAAACATAACAGAAATTAGAAACTATATTATTTAATTAACAACATTGTTTTACAGTTTTACTTTATATATTTAACACATTACATTCCAAGTTCAAAAAAATGAAATCAATCACAAAATTGATGTGTAAAAACTACTTATTCAGTTGGGTATCACAAATAAAACAATTTTTGATTTTTCAAAATTTAATACAAATTTATAATCGAATATTAATACATGGTGTTCTTATTGAAAAAAAAACTGAAGATGACTTCATTAATTGAAAGTATTATACGTTATATTTAAAAAGACATTAGATTTCAAGCAAAATCAACATGTATTGAATTGAAATCATTTATTTAGCTAATGAGCCATGGACATCATATACGATTATGTAATGAATTTATACGCTACTTTATAGCACAAGATATTAAATATGAACAAAATAAGACACTGTAGTCTACAAAAATGTTTGCCAGTTTATTACTGATCACTTTCACATGAATTACTCTCACTTTCATATTCATCACTCCCATTTTCATCTGATGAACCAGAGTTGACAGTGAAACACATATTTTCTACCACATCATCTACTAGTCCATCATTCCTCCACATTTCTTCCCCTATATGGTCCACATGGTCACAGTGTTTGTTCCATTCCAAAGTACCAACTTCATCAAAGGCTGCTCGAACTAATTGTTCTATTTGAGCAGCACTTTGAGAAACATTTTTCATTGCCACTTTATGTTTGACGCTACTCCATATTAGCTCAATTGGATTGAGGTCGCAGTGATATGGAGGCAACCGTACCACAGTATGTTTTTTCAACAACTCATCCACATAGTACATTTTAGAATGGTTGGCTTGTTTGACAAGATACAAAAGTTCTGCTTTAAGCATATCATTTGTGGTTGAAATGCCATTAGCTTCAAGCCATTCTCTAATAATATGCTTCCGAGTTGATTGGGTTGGTGCTTTATTAATTTGAACACTGTGGTAAGGGGCATTGTCCATAATCACAATACCATTAGGAGGTAAGTTTGGTATAAGTTGATTTTCTAACCAGTTCATAAAATTTGTATGGTTCATGTCATCGTGATAATCCCCTGATTTGCTTTTTGACTTGAAAATTAGTAGTCCATTCTTAACAAACCCATAACGTCCACCAGCATGTACTACTATGTACCGTTGACCAGCTCTGTTGGATGTATACACTCCAGGTTCATCTTCCGATTGCCAGCATTTACTAACACCATAAGATGGATGGATATAAGTTTCATCCAAATAAGTTATTGGCCTCTTGTTGTGACCTAAAGCATCATTTTCCCTCAAACTTCTTAAATAACGAGCCCGCCAAGCTACAATATCATTACGTTTCATCAAAAGTTTTCTTTTATTGTGGCACTTTTTATACTGAAAACCAATATTTTTCAAGTGCTTTCTTAAGGTGTCTGGACCGCCAGAGTAATCGACTTTATTTTTCATTTTATTTACCAAAATCTTTATTGTTGGGATTTGTTTATCTACCGTATAGCATTCATGTACAGTTCTTTTCAAAATACCCAAGTCACAATCATCCCATTGTATTTTGTTGGTACCTCCACTTTTTTGTTTTTTTGAAGGTGACCCCAGTAAAGCACCTTCTTGCAACTGTGATTTCTCCTTTCTAATGCGTTTTATGCAGGTAACTGATTTTCCTGTAGCTGCTGCAGCTAATTCTGTGGCTTTGTCCAAAGGGAATGACCACACACCAGCAGTTTTTTGTTTATCAAAAAATTCCACAACGTTTTTAATAATATTGCGAGCTTCCGTGTGCACTGTTTGCCTCGATTTTTTATACATATGTTTATTGAAAAACAAACATTACTAGGTCTGATGAAATTGGTTATAGACCATTCCAGAACACGTGACTTTGACAGGTCGGCCATCTTTGCTGAGGGGCAGACAAAGTTCTTTTATGGTTCAGTTGCATTGTTATTTTTGTTTGGTTAACATTAATTTTGATCTCCTGTGTTATAGTTTTTGAAAAAAGTTTTTACATTCATAGTTTGTAGTATTTAATAATAACAGAAAGAGACTGCTTGTTAGATTATTGCAATAATGTCGCTGTCACGAAGTGCATATTTTGCAAGACTATCGGGAGATGTTCTTTCGCGTTATTTAAAGAAAATTGCAGTGATAAATAACATTGACCCGTATACCCTTACAATTAGTGAATGTTTGACGTCCCAAACTGATTTACCCACTGTGACCATGCTGGATTTAGTAGGTTATTTAGTGGAAACTCATAGCTACTTCACAACTAAGCAGTTGAAAGCTGTAAAAAGCTTGAAAGCCCATGAAAATTACAACTCAGGGGCAACAAGAACCTTACCACTAATAAAATGTCTGGAACATATACGACCATTTCTAAGCTGAGTTTCTGTTAAAGGACCTCGTTTTAAAGTCCTTATCCATGCCTTACGCCGTTCACTGGATAATGCGTTCAAATAATCTCCCCGATTTGTTAAAACGGCAGGAAATCTGAAAAATGATACCTTGTCTCTTTCAGCTCGCATAGAGCATTTCAGAACCGAACAAAACGATGGCATTTTCAATAATATTACAGATGAAATACTGTAAATCTCGAAAGTATAATTTATTCTCAAAAACTACTGGTCAAAAACTTAAAAATTGATGTTGACAACGCTTTAGTTACAATGCAACTGAACCGTAAACAAACTTTGCCTGCCCCTCAACAAATATGGCCGACCTGTCAGTGACGTCATTCTGGAATGGTCTATTGTGTGTTGTTCTAGGTTATGTTTATTAATAATAATTATAGTACATACCTTACTATGTTAAGTTAATTATCAAATTAGTCTTAACAAAGACTGATTGTTCTGTAATTAATGAAGCAAATAATGATTATAATGAAATAATAAAGTATATAGAAGCAGATTATATGGCAGCTGACATCAAATAGAATGCAGTCCAGTGGTGCCGATGCAAAAATAAAAATTACCCGAACTTACTATTCAAATTATCGGAATTTGTCAAAATTACCAAAAGGACACATTGGTTATCTAAATAAAGTCTTCGACCCCAGTCAAGATGGAAACTGCCCAAAAACAATAGTCATTTTATATTTCCCTTCTACAAAATATTCGAAAAACTATTGGATCCAAATTAGTGAAATTGTTTAAAAATCGGATAATCATCCTCGCATTGACAACACTGATACAAAATGAATAAAATGATGTATGTTGATGAAATCACTCGGTCATATTATTTCGATTACATTTAACAATTACTAATGGACAATCGTTAACATTGGCTCTTGATTGGCTGCTTGCGATGACCTTATTTTAGTTCGCATATTTTCCGGGGCTCATGTTTGGATCTGTTAACTGTACCTTTAGTTAGGAGGTAAAATATTGACTTATTATTAGGTGGTCGTGGACAAATATAATATTATTTTACTACAATTATTGAGTGACAAACATAATCGCATGAAAATGTAAAGAAAACAAAAGGCGTTTTCGGAAACTTACTCGGGTTGACACGATCCCCAACCTGCACGTTCGTTTACCTAACCCGAGTTGCCTACCTGTGTTCGGAAACTTCCGAGTTGTTGACTGGATGACTGACCCAGGTTCATTTTTCGTAACCCACATCGAGAGGTACGTCGGTAGAGACGCTATAGGCACCGCATGCGCATTACTGAAAGGTAATATATCATAACCTAATTCTTTTGGTGGTAACTGATTATATTGCTTTTATCAAGCATGAAAAAAGGGGCTTTGCTACATTAACGGCGTTGGCATTTGATTTTTTTTTCGAAGTTGAAGAAGAGATGTATGTTTTGTCATGACGTTAGCTGTCAGATCAAAAACGAAACCTATTAGTTCGTAAACTACAGTTCCCGAGTAGTTCATCGGAGTGATTCATCACGTGACCTCTCTGGATCGAGTTAGTGAGCCGGAGTAAGTTTCCGAAAACGCCTAAAATAAGTCAGTAGGAATGATTCCTTAATTCAATAACGCTATGTACGTTTTGTTATGATCCATATTCCACATGCCGTTTTCAATTTTTTTAACTTGACGATTGCACTTTTGCCACGTTTCTTCGGTAATATTTCCAACTGCACTAAATATTAATTCCTTTGCATCTTGGAGTGTGTATATAACATTGTTTCTTGCAACGAACTGTTCAATTTCCGCCCAAACTCTATTGAGTTCAACTGGCCCCGTTTAACGCATGTAAACAATGACCACGGGTGATCTATTCAAAATCGGCCGCGTATTGGACGACTCGTTTAACCTTATCCACTTGCCTAGATCATTCAATGTTCACGTGATTTAGTTTCGAGTGGTTTTTCTTGAGGACGAACAGACTATAGTGCCCTCTAGGCGACCGAGCATGGAATAAATTCAATTTTAGCGTTATTATGTACTATGTGAATCAGGTCGATTTTTATTCTTAAATTGACAATTTACAGTATAAAAATATTATCCTCCTCCAGCACCCTCTGAATTATAAGTTATAAGCACTCCTTCGAAAAGTTTTAATAGGAAAGGGGGTATTGTGGCACCTTGTTGGAAAGGGATTTTAGTCCTCTGTTCAGCAATATAAAGTTTTTGTTTAAATTCGGTGCAATCATAACTGAAAAAATCAATTCTTAAGATATAAAATTTTAATACATTCAAAACCTTCTGTATGCATAATTATTATATTTCGATCTTTTTTTCAGTTTCGGTATGAATATAAACATTTTTTTCGCCTACCTTACCAGAAAACCAACCGTATCAAGTTTTTCACTCTCTGTCACTTGATGACTTTGACGTTTCAGTTTTTTGTTATATTCTCCCATCTTTGGTTTATTCGGTAGGCGAAAAACAGTTGTGTGTCACATATGCAGGAAACGCTTTAGCACAAAGCAGCCCTTAACTATCATCTGCCCTCGCTTCACTACGCTTGCTCGTGCATCTAATAGCTTATTTTCCTACGATCACATAGGAAAGTGACATATATCGCACTGTCTAGTTCTA
>CAJUYH010000901.1:14342-51910 GCA_910591685.1 Galerucella tenella | reverse complement strand
AAATTTCGTTTTTTATATCAGACATTTTGTTTTCCATATCCGTCGAAATTTTATTTTCCATGGATGAAATTTCGTTTTTTATATCCGTCGAAATCTTATTTTCCATGCCCGACATTTTGTTTTCCATCGAAGACATTTTTTTTTCTATCGTCGAGGTTATAGAGGCGGACGCTTCGTCGGTGAATTCAAACGTTTCCGGGTCCAATCCATTGCTAATCATAGTATTTTTCAGTCGTTCCACTAACGCTGACTTGGCCCCACTTGTGTCCAATTCGTAATCCTCCAACTCTCTTCGAAGCTCAGAAACTTTTAATTCACAAAGTTTCTTCGCCATCTTCCTGTATATTTATTTTTAATCCCACTTCTGACACCAATGTAACGTTTATTCTAATTTATATTTACAATTAATTTATATGTACAGATTTATATTCAAATACAGTCCTTATTTAATAATTTATATATCACACTAAACACACACTATCTATAATTTATATGAGAGTCACTTAATAAACACTTTATCGAGGCGCGATTGCTTTCTTTCAGTATCGACACTAACTGACTAACTGACTCCGCTGCGATGCTCGTCGCCTATTTATACTGGCACGACTTATTCTAGAGACTTCTCGAACTCGAAGTTTTGGTGGATGCGCCGGGTTTTTCTAGATGTTACGTTTTCCAGATCATTCTTGAAAATACGGCGGAGGAGCCATAGTCGTATCCTATGGGAATTTCACTGGGGGCACTAATTGAGCACATTAATGCAGCAGCTCGCGTAACAATAATGTATCTTTCACAGTGTGGGTCGCCGCTTCAACCTACCTATTTTACTGAACATTTTATTCAATGTTTTTTTATGTTCTAACACTGTCATAGCTTTGCAGAATAATATAATAAAAGCGATAAGTAAGTTAAAAGCCAGAAGGTAGTCACTAATGATTTATATTATGTGTTTATAGCTCAAAAATGAAGTAGACGAAAAAATTATAAATTCTATTTGACAGATAAAAAGTTTTTCAAATGAATATTTCCTATGGTAAATGTTTTGTATCCACCCAGAAAGTGCTCAACGTGTCTAAAGAAGTTTTCACATCAATAATAGTTATTTTCCTAACTAGTGCGGAAAGTGATACTTTCCCGCACGCGACTGCATAGTTGACCCGAACGACGCGAAGCGGAGTTCGGGCAAGCGGTCAAGGGCGGGAAAGACACTTTACGCATGAGTTAGGAACATAATTTTTTCTACGACCGTATATACAAAAAATTATACCAACCCATTTTCAAAAGTTATTCTATTTCAACATACATATACAAAACTTTAACCAAAAACTATTATTATTATTATTATGAATATTAATATTAAAAACACAATTTGTTCCATTCTGTAAATTACTTAAAATTGCCGGTCCAGTGGAGTTCAGTGTAGATGACGTTGATGAGGATGGAATCGGTCACATAAAGACGACGATGAAGGTGACGGCAACGGTTTTAAGTCATTTGTAGATGAAAGAGTTTTATTTGATATATTATTCTTTCATATCAAACCCGGGTAATTTAATAGTTTAAAAATGCAACAAAAAGCTAGAAAAGATGTAGATTTTATTTGATGGACTATTCATTCACCTGTTGTAATAATAGTTATAACTTCCGAAGTAAAAAACTATCTAATAATGTCAAAATTTGCATGATTAAGTGACACTTTCAAAACTAAAATGCGTGCGGGAAAGTGGGTTAAAACGCACGCTAGTAGAAAAATAATATTTAGATCCTACTCGTACTCAATAATCAACGTGAACAATGGCAAAACGAGATAAGTAGGTATGTATTACCCTTTCAGCCGTTTCTATTTCTATCGGCCGATTATTCACAGGGAACTACTCGAAAATCTCCGAATAGACATACAAGACTTACAAGAAATTTCCGAATATAGAAAGGAATTTCCTTACTATTCTGTTACAAAGTTCACATGCTGTCTCTTCTTCAGTCTCTTCTTTGAGCAATCTAGAATCCAATCACTAAGTCTAGACTGGTAAAAATCTGTTAAGAATCCCTTAATAGGCTGATAAGAGACAACACAGTATGAGTGCCGGGACATGAGAGGATTGCAGATAATGAAATGGAAGACCAGCTAGCTAAAGAACGCTCTAAACGAGACTTCATAGGTCCAGAACCGTTCTGAGAAAAAAAAATTGAAATCAATGAACGTGTGCAGAGAATGTGGACTAACGGATGAGATATCTACTCACATAAGCTGTTTCAGTGAGAACTTACCAGGACTCAGACGGAACCACATTGAAGAGAAAATAATAAAACCATGACCATGATAATGAATGATTATACCTATATGGGAATGTAAGGTATACTTTGTAACGAACTGTTTAATTGTGATTTGGGTCAATGACCATGGTATACCAATAACGAAATGATATGGTTTTAAATGAAACTAACTGTTTTTAAATGACTCCACAATATATTTGTAAAAATCTGTAAATTGCAAATATATTGTGGAGTCATTTAAAAACAGTTAGTTTCATTTAAAACCATATGATGAGTAGATTCCACGAAGTGAGGGTTTATACAGTTAACTCAATAACGAAATGGCTCCATAGCTTTTTTATTTTTAATATTAAATTGAAAAAAGATTTGGTTAGTCAACTTTAGGAAGTTCTCCAACTCGATATAATGAGGTTGCATCACTACAAGGTAGATTCTTGGTTGTTTAACAAAATCGATAGGATCGCATAGTAATTATTTTAAGAAAAATTCATATTACTTTCAATAGAAAAGAAATTTCAGTTTTGCAAGATTTCTTGTTTGTTTCTGTTTGAAGATAAATGTTTAGTCTGGTCAACAATTCACGTAAGATTACATAAAGTTCAACCACGTTCCATAGCTTATTAGTATCCGTTTGTTGTGGAACTGTGTCGTAATATATAGTGGCTATCGCAGATGCGATTGGGCAAGGCGTTTTGGGAATACATACATTATCACTTAAATCGAAATTTGTTTTTTTTTAGATTACCCAATCAAGATAGGTACTTTCTTTTAGTACTAATTGTTTTTTCAACAATTTTTTCATTGAAATAAAAAAAGATATGTGGAACTTTATTATTGAAAAAAATCAAAATGATTACTGAAAAATAATATATCTCTCACGTTAAATTCTGGTTTAAACATTTTACTTTCTCAATAGATCAATTAATTGTGTTATAAAAGAACTGAAATGTCATTAGAAAGTGGAGTTGTCCAGTTTAAAATTAGTGTACAAAGTCGTGTTAACTTTTAATAGCAAACAAATATAATTTGTAATGACGTTTTTACATCTACACATAGTAGGTATGAACTATCAAACAGAAAGACTGAATTACCCTTGTAATGCTCCTCGTATAATAGAAGAAATCATCAGTTACCTATTGAACATTAAAATGTAGTTTACTAAGAAAGAGCACCGAATAATAATCAACTATTCGGTGGTAGGTAACAGTAGAGTCAGCGAAAAGTTACCAATTCCTTTAAGAATATTGATAGATAATTATTTGTAAGTGAAAATGACGATAATAAAACTCTGAAGTTGAGCTTGTGCTCACCAGAGTTGATTGTAGTAAGATGGGAAATGCATTAAAATATAAAATACGAGTGACATTTAAGAGTAATCATTAGAGTTCATAGCAAAGACAGTTCAA
The DNA here is from genome assembly GCA_910591685.1 of Galerucella tenella. Lineage (NCBI taxonomy): Eukaryota > Metazoa > Arthropoda > Insecta > Coleoptera > Chrysomelidae > Galerucella > Galerucella tenella. Next base: position 48,230 of record CAJUYH010000901.1, on the reverse strand, counting down.
TATCTGTGTATCAATCGGTTAGCCATATCTCAGGAGTGGATTATAGCACAGGTTCGGGAAAGAAAAATTTATAACAAAAGTGACATCGAGAAACGCCTGGAAATTATTTTCAGAATTGGACGTCCACCGCTAGAGGGCGTATTTGACAGTTAAAATTTTAAAATGCAAAATTTTCCAAAATTTACTCAATTAAGGAGCATATTTAATATTATAATCAGATTCCTCGACAAATTATGCATATTTTCAATGACAAGCTCAAGTCTATCTCTTCAAATGATGGGAGGGGGAGAGTGGGAACCTTGTTACGAAAAAACGCCTGTAATTCCGTTTCTGCTTGACCGATTTCAATAAACTTATGGTGTTTGAAAGAGCTTCTGTTGAACAATCGAAAATTTGTGAATATGAAGCAATCTGATCAATAATATGAATGCTAGAGGGCGCGAATTTATTTTTTTCAAACATTGTGTTTTCTCGTAACAATTCCAAATGGAAGCATACAAATTAAAGTAGGTCTTTCAAAAGTAGACTAAATAAGTGATGAAACACTGCAAATCGCAAGGCGATATCTCTTTCCTATCCAGAGATATCGTAGGAAACAGGTAAATGGCAGGAATTGTTCTTCCAACGTCTAGAAGGCTGGTTCGCGTTAACAGAAATTATTAAATTCAGCCTGAATGAAACGATCTTAAATTGGTCTGCAGTAATTTAAACTGTTATCATACTGATGTTATGGTTGGCGCTATATTACCTAAATGTCTGTCGCCACTAACAATGAGAACGAATTTTAAAATAATGTGATACATCGAACACTTGAAACCTTTAATAAATAACTAGGTACGTAATTAGTGCAGCCTGGATGTTCGAAATGTCGTCCATCATTTTCAATGCATGAAAGCAATCGCAGACGGGTGGAGAAAACAGCAGCTTCAATGTCGTGTAAGTATCATATGTGAGAGCCAGCTGCAAAAATCCATCCTGGTATCGAAAGCTTGAGCATTCAAACTTTGGTGTAGGACCATGTGATATAGTTACAATCCAAGATAGTATAATCATATCAATAAGACACATTGAAGGCTTCGTTGTTAGTAAACGAAAAATTACTTTAAGTGCATCAACTCTCATGATGTTATATTGAATTTTTCTCGCCAGGTCTCTCATTATTTCAATTATTGGTACATTTTTACTTTACTTTGTCTCAATTAGGTAATTATCATATTGTTAGTTGAAAATATAGGTACTCACACAGCATAAGATAATTTAATTAAATAATTTGGTGTTTTACTGAAACTGGACATAAAATGACGGCAAATACCTACATAATAATGCTTTTTTAATAAATATCCCGTAATAATGAAATAATTCACTGTAAATAAAGTCCAGTCGGTATACTATTAACTCCGCTCGTAGACTCCGTTTCACATAATAGGAAGCCGCGTGAAGTTTTCCATCTATCTTGCGCATAAATCAAAATCGTTCTTGTTTATCTCTGTCGCCTCATAATGACCGTTTCATGCCATTGGCGTTACAAACGATGTTTCATGCCGGCAGCTATTTTATTATTGGCATTTGAGGTTGCCTTTGTAGCAAATACTGTGAATATTTTTTATTTTTGAATATTTAAGGTGCTTAGTTAGTTTATCTGTAACTGTTGTGTGTTTATTCGATCTAAAATTATGCCTCCAAAGTTAAAGGAAAAATGATCCACAGTCAAGGTCGACAGATTCTAATTTTGTGTTAAGCTACCAAATTTGAAAACGTCACGATGTTGGTCACGATACTAGTTTAAAGTCGAATGTAAATTTCAAAATATGACGCTTGTTTTGACAAGTTCGCCCGTACGACTGCAAATTCAAGTGGGTAATTCGTACGCAGTTTACCTTCAAACCACAAAAGACACACGATATCTGTCTATATCTCGATTGGGATGGGGCTCGATTGGGGTTCATAAGATCCCGAAAAAGAGAAGCATCGGATACCGAGTGGGATAGACATTGCGCTGGGTGAGCTTAAGGTGAACCTACTATTTATTGTCTATGTACGGTGACAACAGCCACTAGAAAATTATTTTAAAACAACTACCACCTAATTGAAAGATGAATCTTTAAAAAAAAATTGAAGTTTCTAATAAAAAGTTCAAGAACTTTTTATTTGGAAATTCATTTTCACAATTTTAATTTTAATTACAGTTTCCTGTAACAATTGTCATATTTAAGTAAAGCGTGTTATCAACAGATGCCAAAATAATTGTACTGTATAGGATTTTTACGATAAAAAGACGATGATGTCATTTTTAGTTACTTTCCTGCTTATCAGAATAAATATTAATTTATCAACCGTGTAAGTACAATTTATCCCAAACAGTCAGGGCAATTTACAGCTAACGGATTGGCAAAACTTCAAAACGTTGTCAGTTCAACTGGAAAAATTCCCCAGTTTGTTTTGACGTTAATTGACATTCGATCATCGTCTAATATTTACAAGTTTTTTGGTGCTCTCAAATTCATTGTTTCTTTAAGATTAAAAAAAAGTTATTTCCATAACTAACTAGGTATTCAGGCAAATCTGCAGTGTGTAGTTAATAAAATGCCGAAGCAGCTGAACAGTAAATGTCATAAGATGGTAACATCTTTCTTGAGCTATTTTGAACGAGAATGCCGCCGAAATGGGACCCGCTTCTCCCGCTTACTGCTGTAAGAGACGTAAGTAATAGTATTCGCTATTTGTATTCAATATTATTAATTATTATTATTATTTCAAGTATACACTTGCTCAGCACTTGCTGGTAATGTTCACCTATCCCGAGAGTGTGTAAACGCAAATTGGATTAGGCTCGGAAGTCACATATTTAGAAATTTACGGACAGTGTGACAGGTATTTAAAATGGCAGCCTTCTGCAGATTGATGTAAGTATGTATTTTTGTGAAGACCTTTGGTAAGGCTGTCTTGTAGAGTTTTGGGAATTAGTCCCGTAGATGAAACGATGATCGGTACCACCTCTATTCTCTTTGCAAGCCACATCCTGTCCTACCTCAATTGCAAGATCGGTGTATTTTGCAATTTTCTCGTTGTACTTGTCAAGAACATTGCTATTATTGGGTACAGCAGCATCCACCAGAAGAACCGAGTCAGCTTTTTCATCTACAACCACAATATCAGGCCGGTTATTCGTCACCCGTCTATCGGTGATAATTGACCTATCGTAGTATAGTCTAAAATCAGCATTCTCTAGCACGGAGTGCGGATGGTACTTGTAATAAGGGGTGTAGGTGTTAACTAATTATTATTATCATCATCATTCCAAGTATACACTTGCTCAGCACTTGCTGGTAATGTTCACCTAGCTTGAGCGTGTATAAATGCAAATGGGATTAGGCTCGGAAGTCACATATTTAGAAATTTACGGACAGTGTGACAGGTATTCCATTCCTTCTGCAGATCGATGTATGTATTTTCGTGAAGACCTAGTTTGGTAAGGCTGTCTTGTAGAGTTTTGGGAATTGGTCCCGTAGATGAAACGATGATCGGTACCACCTCTATTTTCTCTGCGTGCCACATCTGTCCTACCTCAATTGCAAGATCGGTGTATTTTGCAATTTTCTCGTTGTATTTGTCTAGAGTTAGCTTTTTAGTGTTTTTAATGTTTAAGTGAAGAAAAAAACTACAGCTTGGCAACATCACAATATTTTGTTTTGCAACGTCATCGTCTTTTTATCGTAAATAAACTATACTATTATAACGCCTTATAAATTTGAAAATGAATTTTCAAAGAGTAGACCATTCACTTGGAACAAACATCTACTTCTCGGGTTGTGTGCCCATACAGACAATGAATTATCTCCACGATATAACCAACCATTCTTGTTTGTAATTAGGAGGGATAATATCTACTTCTCGGATTCTCGGTCTATGTTTAACTTGGAAATGTAATTCATTGTCTGTCGGGGCACATACCCCGAGAAGTAGATGTTTGTTCTTAGTGAACGGTCTACTCTTTGAAATCATTTTCAAATTTGTAAGGCGTTATAATAGTATGATCTTGACATAATTTTTACCAGATTTATACGCATTATCTTACATTACATAGGGTGTAACAGGTGCTAGCACCAAAAACTTGGGAGATCATAGAGGGTCTAAAAATAATGTTTAATTACATAATCCTATCGCTCGTTAACGAAGGGAGTGCGGAACAAATTCTGTATAAAGTATAATTATTTATTAAGTTTTATTAGGAAATCCAGGGACATCCTGTATAATCCAAATCGAACAGTGCTGGTTCTAGCGTTGGAAACGTCTTGCGGTATGTGGGATGTTATTATGAGGAAAATAAGTAAAGCTCCGTTACTTAAATTTCTTCGCATCTCTACTACACTCCGACAGATAAAGAGGAAGTAAATTGACTGGAGTATGAGCGCAACGGTGCGTTGCCATATTTGGTTAAAAAATGAATTCTTAACATACATTCTTGCGTGAATTATTTCCTGATAAATTTACATAAGATATCAGAGTGTACATTGTGTATAATATTATGTAAGAATAAATGATAGATTTCATTGATGAAGTTGATTTTCGTAAGAATGATGATAATAATAATAATAAAACCGATTAGGTGAATAACTTGCAATAATATTTTATTTATTAAACGTTGGACTCTATGTTTTTAAATGTGCTTCCAGCTTTGGAAGATTGAAAAAATGGTAATTTTTAATTTATTTTTATTTTAAAGACTTGTCTATTATAGAGACGTTTGAGTCATGCGACATCAGAGCTAGTAGTTTCCGAAGAAACTCCCCTTACCCTCAATTTATTCAATACCAAATATTTTTTGTCGAGATCGAGTTTTGTGAAATAAAAATATTATTTATAATCGCGATTGCATTCAACAACTTTCTTACTCTTGAAGTTTTTTCCTAGAGCCAATGAATTTGGAAAAAAGAATACAATTTCATTATTTTATTCTTCATTAAATAATACCCTTGAGTATAGAGGATAATAGGTAGGTATTGAGAGTGAAAAACCATGTACGGTAACGAAATAGAGGGTATAGCATTTGTCGATAGATAGAAATTTCCTTTTTGATTTCTATTTGGAAAAATAATCCATCATAACAATGAGGTTTTCCTTCTTATTTGTGTCAAAGAAACTGGACCGATAATAACAATCTCAAGGCTTTCAAAAGGCTCTTCGGAAAGATGATATACCATTTTTTATCGGTTTCTTATTTTAGGACCTTTTCTACTTTTGCAGATCATATTATTTTTTGCACTAATATTTTACGTCCCTTCGGCTACTATGAGTAGCTATGAGGTTCTTCTAACTCACTTCCGATGTATGATCTTAGCAGCACAAACTGGTGAACTATACGTAGTCCATCATGAAGATAAAGTGATTCCCACTGAGCCCAGTACTCTTTTAAGCTTCTACTATATCTGCTACCTTTTGTCAAGTAGGTCCGACTCAATTTTTAAGCCATTCTCTTATAACTTTCGAGTCATTGTCTTTATTTTGATTTTGACAAGGGGATTCTGATTGCCAACACTTTCTGGCTTGATTGTGGTTATTTGTAGACTAATTTCTTCTACTGGGCTCTTCTTTTCTTCAAGCCTTTCACGGTACCGGGTAAACAGGGTGGCCTGGAAAGTATATTATCGGCATTGCTATGGAGACGTCCTTTTCGGTGTACTAAGTCTCTTTATCCATCTACCAACTGGTCCTTCAGTCCTCTTAAAATTCATTAACCATTACAAAGCGCTTTGGTCACTTTTATAACAAAACATAATGTACTATAAAGAATAGTATGGAAGTGTTCAAAAGCTTTGATAGCAGCCAAAAGTTATTTTCTTTTATTTTTCAGCCTTTCTCATGGTTTTACTGAAATATGCAACTTTTTCTTCGCCTTCTTGTTTTTGTCTGGGGATGTAATACAGTTCAAAATAAATTTCTTTCTCCCGTGGGTAGGCTTAAATCGGTGCAGTGGTTAATCGTTTTTTCAATTCTATGAAAGTATTTTGACAATCAATGTTGTTTTCAATTAGGCAATGAAGAGGCTTAGCAAATCGCCCAAAGTCCTTGAAAAGTATTCGGTAATATGTACGAAGTCCAAGAAAACCCCTTATTTCCTTTTTGTCTGTTTCCCCGTTTGCGAGCAGGTAACTAGGAGTGCGCACTCTCGGCGATTCTCGTGGTGCGTTTTGTGATCGCCGTGGTTTAGAGTTTGTGGTATATATTATGAAACGTTTTAGGAACCCCCACTTTGTACCTAGGTATAACTCTTACACTCAGGGCGTTGTGTCTTAAATAGAGCTAGTACTGCTAGTAGTGGAAAAAAATATATATACATCACTATGGCGAGAAGACATGAATCAGCCTCGCGCTCGGGGCATAGCCTCTCGCGAAATAATTATGAGCTCGGTCAATAACAATAGCCTTCACCCTCTCGGTGTATAATATACTATTTGTCTCTATCATCAGGGTCTACAGTTCTTTTCACGATATAAGAAACTGACCTGACCTGGGATGGGATAATGACATGCAGTAAAGTCATAAAAGTATTAGCCGTGACAGGGTTGTATTCATTTTGTTGGCGAATAATAAATTATCACCTGAAAAATCTATAAGACTTTTGGGTCATTCTTATCATAAATACTTAGTACTTTTTCCTTTTTATCGTATATAGTGCGGCTCTGTACGGTAAACCCAAAAAGATTTATGGTTTTATTGCATCTCAAACATGAGTTAATACAAGTCAGCTTCTTAGATCGTGAAAATAATTATACTCCTACTTGTTAGTATCCAATCTTTAAGTTAGGGTGGAAAACCATTTCGCACCTCTTATAGTATCTAGTGTATCGCCAAATCTTGGCAGTGGATAGCTATCTTTTTGTGTAGCCAGTGTTAGTGTTCTTCAATAATATTTGCATCCATTATGTCTTCTATCATATTTTCTACTTCTTTCCATTTAGCAAATGGCAATCTAACGAATTGGTCTGGCATCTCCTGAATAAATTATATGATACACTAGACTGGTGCATCCTGTAGATTTTCCCGTCTAGTTGTCAGGTGGTAATAATTTTTAATCTGTTTTTTCATGAGGCTGGCGTCAACTGAGGTACTTGTGGCGATTTTCTTTTTGAAACTATTTTCGCATTTGATTATGCTTTTTACTAGGGTACAAAGTCCTATTTTTTGTTATTTCCTTAATTTTGAAGGTTTCTTCTATAAATTACCGACTTCAACTGGAATTTGTTGATCTTCATTGACAAAACATCAAGCTACCAGAATTCTTCCATTCACGAGTTCCTCTCTTTACACAATGCTCAAATGTAGATTTTTTGGTTTTTGGCCAAGTCTCGCGAAGACGAATCCTTCAAAATTTATAATATCCATAGATGCATTGATCTTCAATATCGGATACCAGAATTAAGTGTTTTTATCATAACTAAAGAGTAAATAACTAAAATCCTCTCAGTAGGTAGTAGCTTATGATTCAGAATTCCTGTTCGAATGAAAGACTTGGTTGCAACGGTATCAATGACGAAAGTGTAATTTTAATTGTCAACGTGCCCTCTGAGTAGTAGTTTTTTTTTCATTTCCATTTACAATTTAAGTGCGGATTTTGGTGGTCTCAATACATGCAGTTGACGCCCGCCCCGTTGTGTCAACTTTCATTCGTTTCCCTGGTTGTTGCTTGAAATTCGGTTAGGTGTTAGACACGGTGTTAGAGAACGACTTCTTATGGACGCATTTCTACTGTGGTTATTTCTTGTTAGACGTTGTGAGGGGCTCCGGTATGGCGATCTATGCGACCTACTTAAATTTGAGAAAAAATATTAATACTAATTTCAGTCAGCACCTTGGGGTAAGGGTGGGCTGAGGAAAGACCCATTTGGGTGGACAAAAAGCGTAAAACTTGCGTCATCGTCACCGAACGTTTTCCATGTTTTCTTTGTTATCATACCCTGAAATTTTTGGAACGGTTGAAGTTATATGCGAATATTTCGATCTACCATAGACGCATCGTGAAGATATTAAAAGGGGATAATTTATTCGTGAAATTTTATTTTTATCATACTACGATAAAAATTTTATAGGAGAAATCTGTTTGTAAGAACTTCTAGATCATGTGCGTACGATAACATTTTTGAGGGGGTTGATTTATTCCTAAAAATCCCCATTCATCATGGACATGCGATGTATTTTTTACGCGTCATTTTTATAAGTCATTTCTTATACAATAAACTGTTATTTCAATGTCAGAGCAATCCTAAAGAAATTTGTTCCTTTGTCGAAAACGATAAAAACATAAAAATAGTGACCTCTTTGAAATATCTGACTTGCGATTAAATAAGATGTAAGATCAGAGTAGTCATCTTGAAAATATTGTTATTATTTTTATCAATTTTCTATATATTTTAAATCAACTAAAACCGTTATAACACAAATCAATGAAAGGATTAATATTTTTCCAAATACCAATGAATTTATTTGAGAGCTAATCCAGCCTATAATTTTTTGTTTATCCATTCCAATGAACGTGACATTTGCAAAATCTTTATTTGTTTCCATTGAATGGAAAAGAATTTCCCAGGGGAAATCTCGTATCGTGAAGGACATTAATGTAGTACTTTAGCAAATATACAGTGCTATTCAAAAGTCCCCTCCCCCCCCCTATTATCTTTTGAACGGCTACACTTACATTAATAAAATTTGGAGGGTGAAAATAAAGTGTTGTAAACATCTCTACGAATAGTAACAGACTCGGTAACAGATGACGTAATAGTAACAGGTGGTAACAGGTGACGTAATAGTAATAGATGACACTGCCACACAGTGCCACTCTGGCCAATAATTTTAAATAGGACCTTATGGCAAGTGATATCTCGTTTGAAAGGCATTGACATTGGCTACATAGCCATATTAATTTTGTTTGGGTTTAAACTAATTTTGACGGATAAATTAAATAAATACCAAAATTATTATTTCACATTTAAATATTGAAGATTTTTCAGTCCGCCTCTGGTTAGTTGTCAAAAAAATTGACGTTTTTAATTTTATAGTATTTGTTGCTTTGCAAAGTTTCTCTAAATAGCTTGAATATTTACTTTTATTATTGTTTACCGAGACGTTTAAGAGTTTACACAGGCAAAATGGTAACTCAAGCCGACAAAGTAGCAGCTATCTTAATAATTGGTGAATCTAGAAAGATTCTCCATGAAGCGGAACGTTTATTTAATGAGAGATACCCAGATCGCCCTATCTCGAGAACTTATTTGAGGTAGCTTCTTCACAAGTTTGAAGCAACAGGTAGTGTTCAAGATGTCAAACGATCTGGTCGACCAACATTTAGTGATGTTAAGGAAATTGATATAGTTGCTGAAATGGTAGTAAACCCTACTTCCTCTTCAACTAAAGTTGCGTCTATCTGTGAAGTGAGTAAAAGTACAGTACAGAGAGTGTTGGCTAAAAATAAATTTCATCCATACAAGTTAAAAATGGTGCACCACCTTTCGTATGACGACCCCGACAGAAGACTCGAATTATGTGAATGTATGACAAATAAAATTAGTCAAAACCCACATTACACAAAAACAATTTGTTTTAGTGACGAAAGTACTTTTTGCCTCAATGGAAATGTGAATACACAAAATGTAAGGTATTGGAGTGACACAAATCTTCGTCAACAAACATACCCAATTTCCAGAAAAAGTCAATGTTTGGGCAGGTATTCTGGGAAACCACATAGTTGGTCCTGTCTACCTAAATTCAAATTTAAGCGGTGAAGTCTATCTGGAGATGTTACAAAATGCAATTGAGCCGTTAATTCTTGAAATTCTGGAAGATAATCCAGATGAATTCGGCCATCTGGAAATAACAATTCAACAAGATGGTGCTTCTGCACATTATTATGGTGCATTAAGACGTTACCTGGATGAAGAATATCGAGGTAGATGGATCGGCCGGCGAGGTCCTATAGAATGGCCACATCGGTCACCAGATTTGACACTATTAGATTTTTTTCTATGGGGGTACTTGAAATCCAAGGTTTATACTACGGCACCAGATAGCATTAGCGTTTTGGAAGAAAGACTTATTGAAGAATGCAATGCAAATCCAGCTGACACATTCGAACGAGTACGACAAGAGTTTACTAATAGGATGTATTACTGTCAGGAAGTAGACGAAGCACATTTAATTAATTAAATTTAAAAAAATAATTTCAATAATTTTGCTATTTATTTAATTTATCCGTCAAAATTAGTTTAAACCCAAACAAAATTAATATGGCTATGTAGCCAATGTCAATGCCTTTCAAACGAGATATCACTTGCCATTTAAAATTATTGGCCAGAGTGGCACTGTGTGGCAGTGTCATCTATTACTATTACGTCATCTGTTACCGAGTCTGTTACTATTCGTAGAGAAGTTTACAATACTTTATTTTCACCCTCCAAATTTTATTAATTTAAGTGTAGCCGTTCAAAAGATACGAGGGGGGAGGGGGCTTTTGAATAGCACTGTATAAATCAAAAGTTCAAAAATATGAAGAGTTTTTTAAATCTGCCAAATATCGAAATATGGGAAATAATGGAAATATCAAAAACCATTTTCGACGAACTTCAGTTTGAAAGACTCGTATCAAGACTGCTGTCCAAATCCTTGAACACCCAATTGGAATTCGATCTTAAAATAGAATGGGATGATCCGATGCGATCGGATTGAAGATCGTATTCTACATAGAACGACTCGTCAAAATCGTGTCGTGAAATAGAATCCCGCTGCCTAGACTGAAAAATGACAGTACAATTTTAGCAGAAAATTCAAAAGGACAAATAGTAAACACGAGTGACGTTGCCGAATTGCAGCTTTTGGAAACTGTTGAAATTATTTGTTCAGATGTACATTTCAAAATTATGATATGAGTACAGTGTTTGACGAAAAATATGGCGCATGATTCGTTTTCTTAAGGTTGAGAAAGAGACAATGACATTAAGGATTCGATTCGTTCATTATTTTTACTTGACCTTAAGAAGCCCGTGTGCATATCCAAAAACCACATTTTTTAAACATGCAGGTTTAGTGAATTATATGCAGCACCCTGAACTACATTTTATACCAATAGCGTTAAATTTCGAATTAAAATTATAGTCATCCTTCGTTTTAATATATTTATTTGCCGCATAAAGTAAAACAATATTCTGATTATCAATTACATAGGTTGCGACGAAACGAAAGCAGAAGTCTTACACCTTGACACTTTTATGATTGAGACAGCTATGTTTGTTGATATTTCTCAATTATTTTTTTATATTTCTACTGATTTAGACAATAAAATACGCGCGCTATGTCGCCAAACACATTCAAAATCGATAATTAAAAAACGCGTTGCAATATTTCATTAAATATTCTATAACGGTTTTGGAGAAATTTCACAATATCGACCGTGGACTTTACCTCTAATGCAACTCTTTGAATATTTAATTTGTTGTTTGGTAATATTTACATTAGACAGATTAGCGTAAGCATTTCTATTTATAACAATATAAAAGTAAATAAAGGGAAGAAACCAACAAAATCCAATATCCTGTGTGATAAATTTTAATCACAATGGAATAATAGGCTGTTGTCACTTTGGCCACTCATTCGAGTCTACTTTATGTTTATTCAAGTTTTTTTTAACCTCCATTAACCTAGCAGAACCATTTCGGAAATTTGAATATTTTGATTATGTCATAGTTTGTTGCTAATTCATTACCATATTTAAAAATTTCAAAGACTCGTATCAAAACTGCTGTTCAAATCCGGGAACACTCAATTGCAATTCGATTGTAAAATAGAATGGGATGATCCGATACCATCGAATTGAAGACCCTATTCTACTTCGAACGAATCGTCAAAATCGTGTTGTCAAATAGAATCCCGCTGCCTAGACTGGAATATTATGATCGAGATTATGATAGTACAATTTTAGCAGTGAACAATGAAAACTTAAATAAACAAGAAATGCAGCTTGTAATACTAAAAAGCACGACTTATATAGTTTTGGTTTCTCCGATGGTTTCTCAGAACAACTCCGTACTTTTGTTATAAAAACTAAAATATAACATATTAGTTATTTATGATACAAGTGCGTGAAGTTATACTTTTGCGCACGAGTTGCGAAAATGCAAGTCGCAACGACTGCGCAAAAGTACTTCATGCACAAGTGTCATACAAAACTTTATCTACGACCACATGAAGAAAAAATAAAAAAATGTGCTACGAAGGGTTTAAAAAACATGAAAATAAATTTTCTACAAACAAATACGAGAACAAATATATACACAATGTGCAATCCGAAGAAATGCATTCTTCTCGAGGTTTTTCCATATAAATAAGTGTAATCAAAATTTTAAATATAACAGAAAATATTTTTCACTGTCTGACACGTCTGTCAAATTTACTGACAGCGCAAAAGTTTATACAACAAACGACTAAATTCAAGGCAACTAGATACTAATTACGTAGCTAAAAAAGAGTGTTAAAATGAAAACTCCAATCAAAAAGCATTGGTCATTTACGCACGCTTTTGGGTGTTATAATGAAAGTCCCATATAAAAAGCGTTGTTCATTTACGCACGCTTTTTAACGTATGTATAATGTATGATTTCACACATTTTTTTGGTTGGTAGATGACTAAATTTAAAGGTGGTCGTAGATAAATATACCTACTTCTAAAAAGTGACCAATCCTTGCTTTTGTAATTTATTCTCTTTCTTATAAACTGGTATCCTTTACAATGACTTAATAAGTCTTGAATATCGAATATGTGACTTGATCGACGTGCGGGATAACGACAGGCCAAATTAATAATTCATATTATGTGTCCACTTTGTACCCTTCATTACCCTAAATCTAACAAATTCAATTAGCTACGAATTATAGTGATATTTTTTAGTACAAATCGACCAATTTTTAATTATGATAATGAATTAGCAACAAGTTATGGAAGTATTAGTTTTTTTCCAAAAGGTAAATATGAAGTGCAACGGCAGATGTGAACTCGTATAAGCTTAACAAATTCTCAGATTTTTTTAAAAAAGGACCAGCGACATTTTTTTAATTATGCTAATAAAAGATCAATAAATTAGCGACCAATTATGGTGTTATCCGAGGTGTTATCTGAAAGTTGATAGATAAAAAGTTGCTCTGATATTTTCTAACAGAACCAAGGATTTTTTTTTAAAACGACCAATTTTTAATTATGATAATAAATTTGCTACAAATTATGGCATAATCAAAAAATTAAATTTACGAAATGGTTAATGGAGGTGATTTTTTAGTAGGCTGATATCAAATTATGGTAGTTACAAATTGAAATAAGTTTGTAGCTATTTTTGCGTTAATATTCTGTATGATAGTTTCATTCATTCATTTTATAACATGAACCTAAACCCTGAAATGACCGATATGCTTTTTGTGTATGATTTGGTAATCCTCTAGAAGCTAAATGTCTTTATGCTGACAAATATTTGGAATGAATGACGTCTCATCATTCTTTCTTTGCACGTTATCACCAACCCCTATTGGGTACTGCAAGTTTACAAACGAATTCAAAGAACACTGGACGTTCCCAGGCAGTTGAAAATGTAAGGGTAAAAAAAGATGTTCTGGATGAAATTCAACGCTCAAAAACAGGCTCTCCTGTATTTCTTGATATATTATGTCCTGTTTAATATATCTGTCCTGTCTCCTGTCATCTATCCTGTGCACAATCGTTATAAAATATGATTCCTAGTTGAACAAAAATTTCAAAAGAATAGCCGGCCGGTCAAACGTATTTTGATCACTTTCCTGAAAGGGAGTTTTTTTTTAAATCCTCGATTTGCTCAAGTCAAAATTTACCACCTGCAATTTAAAGTATTCTCGAGATACGGCGCTACGAAGTTGAAAATGGTACCCAAAGAAAGAACTAAAAAAATAATTCCAATATCAACGACATCGAAAGTTTTTGATGTAGCACAAAAATACAGTCATAAAAGCAGTGAAAGTGATATCGTACATAACAAACAATAATGTTAATAATTAATGCATGTATAAATATTTGCATGGAATTGAATAATTCATGGACACACCTGTCGAAGATATAAAGACAATTATGAGAGAAAAAAAGGTGCTACCTACTACTATCCAAAAAAAATTTTCAGTTAAAAAATTGATGAAAAAACCCCAAGATGCTAAATCTGTAGAATATATAAACCTAAATAATAATAACCTATAAATATTTCAGAGTAAAAGTAAAAACGAATATTTCTTAGTAAAAATAAGATACCTGTCGATTGGATCCGCAATAAAACCTTTATATAAATGCATCTTCACACAATAAAAACAAAAAAATAAATTTACCCGAAGAACTGTTACTGACCTAGTCCACACTGCAACACCACCGAGCACCGTCTACGAGTATAAACAAATCAGTCGTTCGCGTCTTGCACCACTTTCGTTTTACAGTTTTTTAGGATCTAAATCCTTCGACTGACAAAACTGGACTGAATGACTAGACTACTAGAAGAATGACACTGTCGCCGTCGCCGTGCCTCTAGATACCTATAACCAATCACTTCGTCGCGAGTTACTTTTCGGGATCGGGATAGTCAGACTAGCATAAGTTTTTATTTTTGGTGTTGGCAAGGAGAGACTGTCGTAGGAAAAGGACGATCAAAACTTTTCTGATCCTGCCAGTGTACGTTATGGTCTGTTTTTAGCACTCGCTTAAATTTTTAAATATCTTTTTCTACTCCTATACTATAAGTTGTTAATTAAATGCCAATTCTCAGTTTCATAATGATACTCATTATAACACTGGTTTTCATTATAAAACTGAAAAATTGACCAATAGAAATTTAGATTTTCAAATACCCAAGTAGGCAGACCCAATATTATCTGTAGAATACTTGACAGTTTGACAGTGTATATGACAGTTTACTCTTTTGCGTCAGTTTTTAAAAGAAAAGTCGAGCACCAGACCAAAAATACTTAATGACCAAGGTAAATACATAATTAAACATTATAAAATTTCCAAGATACCTAGGTTACTCGTATTTCTGCTAAAACAAACCTAAGGTTATGCATAATAGATTTTAATATTTTTATACTTTACTTTGTCAGTAAATCGGGGTTATCTTCATTGAAGAATTGAAATTCTTCTTGATTAGAATTATCCGACACGGAAAATAAGATTCCAGACGAAATTTTGGGAGGAGCGAGGAAAGCGACTTACGACCAGTAAGCCCGTTGTATCCAGTATCTTTATTTTATCTGGTTTTAGTTTTGTTAATCACTTTGTTATTAGAAGTAATATAAAGAATTAAATGTATATCGAATTTTTTGTCTTAAAAAAAAATATTGTACGTCACACAACCGGAAATTAGTGTTTTTCATTTTTCGACCGATAATCTTCAAAAAATGTGAGAACTATCGATTTTTTTGGAAGATCAGTTAAAAACTCGTGGTTCCTAAGTATAACACAGCACACTTCAAAATATTTGATAGGTTTCTGTTGAAGGGTATCTTCACTTAAATACATTTCCTAAATTTGATAAGAAGGAAATTGAGGTAAGCAGGAAATAATTTTAAAGTCATTCGTGACTAAGCAACGAAGGATAACAAACTTGTAAATTACAAATTGTATAGGATGCACAGAGGAAGTTTTTTTACATCCATTTCCTTAGATGCGGTGTTAGTTGCATGCAAATATTCGCACTGAAATTACTGTTGATTGATTGTTCAGGAAGAAATGCACACTCGAGTTGGTAAATGGAACGTTCTTAGTAATTATGGTGATAGTGCGGCTCGAGTTGATTTAATAATAATAGTTAATAATATATAAAAACATTGTTTATATAGAAGATACAAAGTAGCGCTGAAGTTGAAAGCCAACATATGTTTTCAAAAGTATGAATATACAATATACTTGTTATTTACAGTTTTAGAAATAAGTGTGGAGTGTGCACAAAATAAATAATGACTATTTATATGGCATTTTTTTCGATAATTTCTTGGGTTATCGTGATGTATGAGGATTTTAAGAGCCTTACTAGGTACCTATACCTGATAAAAAAGAAAGTATTTATAATAAGAATGACCCAAAAGTCTTAATTTTAATCTTAATAATTTATTATTCGCCTACAAAATAAATACATCCCTGTCACGGATAATATTTTTATGGCTTTATTGCATGTCATTATCCCATCTCAGATTTTGAAAAGAACTAAATCGTCAAGTATAAAATTGAAGATGCATTTTCTCAGTTATAAATAATTAATAAACATTTCTAATTTTTGCTATAATATCATTTGTTAGAGCTAATCTCTATAACTTCTTCATTTAAAAAATGGGATAGATCCTCATTGTAGTTTAGGTATTTCTTCGAAATTTTTTGGAAAACCACAATCTTTTTTTTATATTCTTATTTCACCGTTTGGGTAGCGTTATACCTTTTTATAATAAAGCACATCTCTGGCTATACTGATAAAAGTCGGCAAGGGCGACGAATACATGCTTTTGGCTATTTATTTTAGACAAACTGTACTGAATTCTTATTTACATTTTATGATAGTAGTATATTTGTTGGGTCTAGTGTTATACCCGATAGACCTACTAAAAGTCTTACTACAATTTTTGTAATCTAAGAGATGTGAACGTAAAATAATTGTATATTTCTGCTTTGAACCAAATGTTTCAAAATGTTGCACTAAACACTACGTTACTAGGCATTTTCAAACGGACTATATATGTAATTTCCGGTTCCGAACAAAAGCGTTATGCATAAAGATTACATAACTAGAAACAAACAAAAAAACGTATAAAAGCAACTCATCGTTATTTCATTCGTTACATTCCTTCCTGAAACAATAATTATGTCTTTCGGTACAGCGAAAATAATTATTCAAAACTTCCTTATTCTAATGACGAGCGTTGATTTCGAAGTCAACACCGCCACAGTGGCAGAGCAGATGTCTTCAAGGAGATTTGATTTAAGCTTATTAAAACAAATTGATATTTAATTAGAATCTAAATACACTGCCGAACAAACAACTTAGGTCACTTTGAAGAACTTAAGAAGTTGAAAATAATTTTAAAAATAAAAAGCATCATAAGCTTTTGTCTTCTTATTTAGCTAGGTACTGCATTTTCGTAGCTGGTGGTTTCTTAGATTTTTTCATACAGAAATAAATAATGAGAACTGTGGCATGAGCTTACCACTAGCACCTACCTTGGCTACAGGTATGAACTATCAATTAAGAAGCAGGCTTTTTAAATTTAAGTCTTAAGAGATCAACAAATGGCATTATTGTGCTAAATCACTCAGCTGCAAATATCGTATTAGGTAATAATAGGGAGTTTTCGAAAACGTACATATCCTGAACCGGTTGTTTAATGTTGAAATTGTTACATGTGGTTATGATTCGGATAATTACATAGATTATGTGCTTTTACTAAGATCTGAATGAAAACAAAATTACAGTAAGCAAAACCATGGTACTGAATCCTAATTCTTTCCAAATTGACACTACTACTTTTATTAATTCAAAGCATAATAATTATTAATAACGTATGCAATCGCAATGTTGATTGTTGAAATATGTTTTATTGATCAGAAAAAAACAGATATCACAGAATACAAACATTCATTGACTTGAGGTTAGATTTTCGCCTTTTCGTTACCCGTCCGTAAGCTATCGGTGGTTCACGGGAGCTAAATGACATACAGTATGTCAAAATTGTCAAATAGCGTTAAGCGGTGTGTTTTTTGAGGTTTCGAAAAATTTTAGCTGTTAATGTGAATGTTGCAACTGTTTAGCTAATATATTCTAATAGCTTAGGCGTACAGATAATTTTGTCAACCATGGCGGCTCACTTTCACCGACTACAATAGGCATGATGACTGATTTTGAAAAAAAGATCCACGATGTTTATAAATATGTTTATCCAAAAAAGATGTTTTTTCCAAAAATGAAGGTTTTAAAGGGAAAATTTACGTATTTAAAATACAATTAAAATTTTGCACCAAAGCTCTAGAATAGTACTTAAAAAATATTTTTCTACTACCGTGCGCTTTAACCCACTTTCCCGCACGCATTTTATCTTTGAAAGTGTCACTTTCCCGCACTAGTGCGGGAAAGTAAAATTATGCAAATTTTGACCTTATTAGATAGTTTTTTACTTCGGAAGTTATAACTATTCTTACACCAGGTGAATAAATAGTCCATCAAATAAAATCTACATGTTTTCTAGCTTTTTGCATTTTTAATTTTCTGAAAATATAAAATAATGAAAATATTTTGGTATAACCTTGTACATTCTTTAAAGTAGTGTCATAAAACACCTATCAAACCATCCGGGCTTGATATAAGAAAAATATATCAAATATAATTCTTTCATCTACAAATGACTTAAAATTGTTGCCGTCTTTATGTGACCTGCAAACTATGCCATCCTCATCAACGTCATTCACTCACCAGTTAACACCAAATAACTCCACTGGACCGGCAATTCTAAGTAATTCACAGAATGCAACAAATCGTGTTTCTGATAATAATATTTATAATAATAATTGATAATAATAATAGTTTTTGGTTAAAGTTTTGTATATGCATGTTAAAATAAAATAAATTTTGAAAAATGGGTTGATATACTTTTTTGTATATACGGTCGTAGAAAAAATAATGTTCCTAACTCATACGTAAAGTGTCTTTCCCGCCCTTGACCGCTTGCCCGAACTCCGCTTCGCGTCGTTCGGGTCAACTGCAGTCGCGTGCGGGAAAGTATCACTTTCCGCACTAGTTGGAAAATAACTATTCTCAGTTTACTAATAAAAAATTTATTTCGATTACTAATTTGAATTATTTTGTGACAGTCATAAATTGTATAACGAGTAAATATCATTTAGGTGATGCAAGACCAGAAAATACGATAAAAGTTTGAACGATATACAAAAAGTATACACGTCACAAGTTTGTGATCCTGTTGTAATATAAAAATAAGTGAGTGCTTTAGAATCTTTTTAATCTATACAATTTTTTCAAATTCAGTTATTCTTAGTAGGTACTCCATCAGCTTTCACTAAATAGTTTTACATAATGTCACAAGGGCAGCGTAGTGAAGCGAGGGCAACTGATAGTTAAGGGCTGCTGAAGTGTTTCCGGCATGTGTAACCGAATTAAACAAAAAATAGGAAAATATAACAAAAAACTTTGACATTCACTTGACGATTCAGGTGAAATGTCCAAGTACTCAAGTGGCAGATGGTGAATAACAAACAAAACTTTTTTGCCTACCTCACCGGAAACTAACAATTGGAAAGTATTTTTTGCAGCTCAATGGCGCAAATTCATAACGATACGATTTATGAAGTTTTTCACTTCGCTCCCAACTAGCAAAATGGAATTCTCAGAGAACTGAATTGTTGTATAACAGTCGAATAGCGTTGTTTAAGGATTTTTTGTTTTTATTGAGCCTTTTGTTGCGATAGGTTTGTTTTTTAAAGAAATTTGTTGTATTAATTGATTCTATAGTGACTTTTACAATATATGCTATAACGCATTATACGATCATTTCTTTTAAAATGATATAATACCTTATAAGCAAGTTTATACAATATAAAAAATATCATTTTATAAGACTTTTATACCTATTGTATAAGAGTTCTATAATATACTATATAACTAACAGCTACAACATTATAAAATAGATACTTAAGCTTGTCTTATTGAAGCTGTATAATGTTGTATAATAAATATTGTATAGCATTCAATTGCGTTGCATTATAAAACACTAATTAGTTATAAAACAGTTATCGTATACCGTTCCATTTTCCAATAAAATATTATTTAAGGCATTTCTTTGGGATAAAATTGTTGTTTTATAAATCGCCATGTTTAAATAAACAATTTTTGTACCGCTATTGCCGCCATTATGAGCAATTGAGTTGGAAACATGAAACTATATTGAAAAATGTGACTTTATCATTATTTAGAGAACTATATTGTGAAAGAATATCCATATGAAGTGATAAACTATTAAAATATTAAAAAAAAGTATGTTAGGATATTCTATTTTTTTATTATCTACTTGAAACTTAACCAGAATTGAAGCGCTTCATTTTCTTGCCAAATATATACCTATAATCTATCAGTAAAATTTGCGGCGCATCAAAATTTGTGCTATTATCCAAATGAAATTATAATTTTTACTATCGATGTCCGCCCAAGCGGAACAAGTCATTTTGATAAGTCTCCATTTCTATAAATGAAATGTATGATGCACGTTCAAGATGAAATATAATTTGGTTCTGATATTCTTCACTAAAAAATGAAATGCTCTTATAAACTACTAGATGACAAAATGTTTCCATTGTGCTCGAAATAACAGCAATTTAAAAAAATATATTGCATTATACAACCAATTTGTGAGACCTTCATAGTGCCGCTTCAATCCCATTTTATAGATGTGACTACATGACACACTATTAAATCATTTTATAGTAATATAAGAGTTGTATAAACTTTTAATAGAACTGTTATACAACCAAATAGTTGTATAAAAATGGGCCCTTTTTAGTTGTATAAGGATCATTTAAAATTGTTTTATAGCTGTTTATACAAACCTTATAGAATTTAAATTGCTACTTGGGCTTAGCTCGCTCGTGCATCCAAATCTAATAGCATTTCCTGCATGTCTGACACACAACCGAATAAACCAAAAAATGGGAAAACATAACAAAAAATGTTGACGTACAAGTGACAGATAGTGAAAAACTGCTCATGATTGGTTTTCTGGTACGGTAGGCGAAAAAAATGGTTTTATTTATATTTCTACTGAAACCGAAACTGGTGCCTCAGTTAATATGGAAAAACTGTGAAACCTTTACTGTAAAATTGTCGGTGGTGTTCATAATGTTAACGGTAGTGTATAAAAGCATTGTCTAAAAAATGATAAAAGTATGGAGTATCGTATTTTTCACACTACAGATTGCAAGATACGAGAACGCGGAAATTTTACAAAGGACAGCACCCAATATTACACATTTTTATGTTCATCGTCACACGACTCCGCCTCGGACACACCAGGTTAACACACGAATATCTACTGACTCGGGAGCCTATTCCACTTTGTGTCCTATGTGATAAAACTATAACTGTGTCTCATATCTTATTAGAGTGTCCATCATATGAAATCTAAAGAAGAAACTTCAAAATAGGAAAAACCCTTCAAGACATAATTGGAGAAAAATGCAACCCTCAAAACATTATTTCCTTCTTGAAACATATAAACATTTTCCACAAATTGTAACAAACCTCTTATTAAAATAATTTGTACATATTTATAAACTCCGCCGCTAATTACCCTAGAGGTAGAAGCGGTTATTGTAAATAAAAAAAAATATGTAGATGATTTCAATAAGACTAAAATGAATATAATATAGTTTCGAAAAAATTTAACGTGCCGCCACTGGTGCTTGTATTATCTGATAATATTAAGTCGGCTATGGCAATAATTATAAAAACGGAAGAAAATTATATAACTTTTATTGTATTTTACATACGCGAGGAAGTAGCGTACGAGGTGATATTGTGAAAAATCCACATACAAATTAAATATAATTTGAAACATAACTTTTATTATTAGTGTAATACAAAAAAATAATAATAAATTATCCAAATCATATAGGTGGAATTATCCCCAAAAACTGAACAGTTTTTTTAAATTAAGGTTAAAGCTGTTTTGGCCCTAATTCCGAAACAACAGTGAACCTGAAAAGAAAAAAAATTGCAACCCGAAATAACGACTTATACACAAGCGTCCAGCTGGGCAACAATGACTCAACTAAACACGCGCCAGTTTCTACTACCACCGAATATTCGGTGGTACTACTCAATAACTATATATTATTATTAGTTTCCTGTAATATTGTTGACCGGTCTACAAGTTATGTTGTCCCTTCTAATTGCAAACCACACCCCACCAAACTAATCCTAAATAGCTTTAGACACATCCTTACGAAGTACCATAACCACGAAATTATATACACAGATGGATCAAAACTTGAACACGGGACATCGTCAGCAGTAGTAACAAACAGTGGCACCTATGGATACAAACTACCTGATGATTACAGTATATTCTCAGCGGAACTGTATGCTCTTTATAAGGCGACACAGCACTGCATCGATCATATTTAAAAATCCTTCCTCATAATCACTGACTCACTAAGCACTATCGAGAGCATCAAACAAATGTATCCAACCAATTACTTAATTATGCGAATTAAAGAGCAAATACATCACATCCTTAGTTCAAATAGAATAATAGAAATACTTTGGGTCCCTTCACATATCGGAATCGATGGAAATGAACGTGTCGATGCAGACAGCCACTAACAACTCCCTACCACTCGCAGAATTCTCAGCTCAGATTTGAATACGACCTTCAGAAAAAAAATCGGCGACCACTGGAAAGAGCTTTGGACACATTCTCCAACCAAACTAAGAGAAATCAAGAAATCCACTTTAACCTGCCGAGAACTAGAAGAGCAGAGACGATTCTCACACGGCTTAGAATAGGACACACACGACTCACCCACCAGTATTTACTCTCAAAAGACATTCCACCCATATGTGACATTTGTAATGTGCAAATAAGTGTATCACATATATTAGTGCAGTGTCCTAAATTTAAATTACAAAGAGAACTTCACGGTATTAAAGGTTCGTTAGAGTACATACTAAACGAAAATTACAACATAGGAAACGTATTAGGGTTCCTTAACCAAACTTATCTTTGTTCTAAAATTTAAGATACCTACCACATAACTGCATGTATTGTATTATATTTTATTGTTAACTGAAACCTTGTTTCTTGTATTGTCCCACTACTAATAAACCTTAGTGGTTGATGCAGTTTAATATTGAAATTTAAAAAAAATTATTGCAAACCAGTGTTAAATATCCTGTAGATATGCTAACCCCGTTTGACTTTGAAGTGTTATTCAATATCTGTCGGTGCATATAGCCCGGGAAGTAGTTGTTGCTTCTTAGTTAAACTGTCAGTGTCTTTGAAAAATATTTTCAATTATCATTCTGTGATATCTATAACTCAATAATTCTTAGACTGGGGCCACATTTAATATCTTAAAACGATTTGAGTCGGAAAGGTTATAAAGTATTGGATATTTTACAGGACTGAGAAGATTAGATAATAGTTTTTATGATGTCGCTAATGGGCCTATTCCTCTGCGATCTCACCAGATCTATTCTGGTAATCTGAATCTCCTTTTCATTCTCCAGCCCGACACTTTTAGGGTTCAAATACATCGGTCGCGCCAGCGTGCACAACTTAATCGCGCGAGTACCTACACTAATCGTAGGCGTGCACAACCGTTTTGGTCATAGATAACCTTTGTTTTGGTATAAAAAGGATAGGGACAGACGAACAGAAAGGGTCAGACAATATGGATTCTTCATCAGACTAAGAGAGGTTATTGTTAGAAAATGGCATTTAAGCTTTACATATTTCAAAATATATTGGGTCAATGAGTATTTCGCGAGTTGGGAAAAAGATGGCGAATACCATAGTACCTACTCGTATTTTCAATGATATCCTTAGTTAGTCTAAAAAGTTTTTTGATTATTTTAGGATGATCCCTGAAGCTTTTTATAATTTTAGGAAAATTGCGCCTCGCATAACGAAGGAATCAAACTTCATTACAATTCATTCATTACAATATTCATTACAATACCAGATATCCATGACTACCGACTTGCTATCGCTGTTATAATTAATAGGTGTTCAAATTTATTACCAAATTATTGATGATTTTTGAATAAAACTAAATTTATTTTAATTTTGACTTCGTTGGAGAAAAAATAGTATATATCATACGGACTAAAACTGCCTATTTTTACTCGCAATTTTGCATTCGCTCGGCTGCTCTCCGCCTCGCAACTGCAAATATTGCTCGTAAAAAAATATGCACTTTTAATCCCTATAATATAATATACTATTATCCCAGTTTCACTTTTTATACTGTCGACAAATCTTGTTCGATTTTTGGTTTATTACTATGAAGTTTTCAGGAAGAAATCGTCGACAAAAGACGTGTGATTGGAGTCGAAAGCAGTCCCAGTACGGCTTATTAGAATACTCCATTAGCCCTATATTTACCTCTGCCTTGGAGCCGTCCTTATACTAGGTTGTTTCAGCTTGTATGGATATACCTTTTTTCCAGTGGTATAATTGTATTGAAGCTATTTCGTGTAGCCGTTACAATGAAAGACATTGACGATGAGCCTTGTCCATTTCATCCGTCTGTAGGTTACATTTGTGATCTGGTAACCAGGCTGCCGTGACCTGGCAACGGTCTCTGATTGCGCAATCCCTTACTAGCTTCTATAGAACCATTATGGAATCGAGTTCCTTCAGTGCAGCGTCTCTGTAGGAGGGAACTGAATGATATGTTCCATCTTGTCTTTTGATATCTTCAACGCAGTGGTAAATCACCGTCATTTCTGCTTGGAAAGTTGTGACGCCTTTATATAGGCTTATTAGAATATCCAATTAGCTCTACAATCCCAGTTCCTATACCTACCTCTGCCTTGGAGCCATCAGTGTAATAGGCTGCTTCAACTTGTATGGATACACATTTCTTTCAGTGGTATAAGTTTTTGGAAGTTATTATTGAAGCTATTTTTGTAGCCGTTACGCTAATAGGTTGCCCCATTAAATCATCCGCATTTAGCTTCACGGTAAGCTTCCAATAATCAACAGTGCGTTTAGCTTATAGTTAGGGAGGCGAATAGGGGATTTTTCGGGAATACTCGAGCGTGGCAGTTTAAGATATGAGAGATACCTTAGACCTAATAGAACAATATTGGAAAGTATTAGCTCTATATGTAGTGACGCGCGCCTACGATTGGCGATCAGATTAGTAAAGAAAAATCGATAGTCTGAAATACTCGAGCGCGTCAGATTAAGATATTGAGGGTTGATCTTAGTGCTTTAAGACTAAATTTAACTAATCTGACGATAAGTCGCCGAGTTATAGGGTCGCGAACTTGTAAAAAAAACGCTAATCTGGTATTCTCGAGCGCGATTTAATTTTTTTTTATTTTGAAGAATATAATCTAAAACTTACAAAATCTGCCGGTTTCCGTAAGACCGGAAGTGTGGAGGAGCCATTTCGTCTTTCGAAAAACGCGTTGGGGCATATTATAAGTCGCGAACGAGACATTTTACAAAAAAAAGGTAATTTTATTTTACACAAAAAAGGTCTCTTTACATTTTTGTCCAAAGTTAAAACTTTTGGACTTAAAGCATCATGAAATCTCAAACTCCCGTTTTTTGAGTATATCTCGAAAACGGAGGGTGTTAAAAAAATTGATATGGAACAACGATGATTAAATTATGTAAATTTCATTATATCTCAAATTTTTTTTAAAGCTTCTCGACAATTTTCGTGGACTCGGAAAAAGTTACGCGTATCTGGTATACAAAAGTATTATTAACATGTACCCAGTTTCATTTATTTATATTATTCAATAGCCTCAAATTGGTTTTTGGACGTACCGTAAGCAGAACTAAGTGAAGAATTGAAGCAATAAAGAGGAATGTGCCATAAACATGTAATACAGACTGAGCGCTTCACAGAAATATGTCGTCCAGAAAAAAAAGCCTTTGTCGGTCAGATTAAGAGAACCCACCAACATTTTTGTCAGATTAAGAAAATATGCTTTGAGGATACCGAGATAAACCTCCCCTATGAAAATCTGACGCTTTCGAGTATTTCAAAAGAACTTTTTTTTGCATTTTCAAAAATTTGACGTAACTTATCGTCACGCCAAAATCGTCAGTTTTTTTAAAGGGAGCTCTCTTGGGGCCTACTTAACACCCCTTCCGAAAATCTGACGCGCTCGAGTAAATTTTGTTTTCGGATTTTTAACTACTTTATATGCCTACCCCCACCACGCAAACCGGCAGATTACTGATTAGTATACCGTTGTTATCAGAGGCACTTGGGGCATACGTGGTATGAATATCTGACGCGCTCGAGGATGCCCAAGTAACTGTTTTTTTAACATTTTTGAAAAACCGTACACGCCATACCGACCGCTAAAATAGTTTTTACCATACGAGCTTCTCTTTTCGAAATTACTTTATCTTTCGATTTTGACAGGTCTCGACGGCGCTCGAGAATGTCGCCATTTAGCGACCTCGCCTCCCTAACTATTATGGGTTGTTCACTTTGTAGTAGTCTCTGCGTTACAAATCTGGCTTCGTCTTGTACAACAATGTGTCGTGGTGGTAGATTCAACAGAACCTCTATCGCTTGATATTGTGGGAGCCTTTGATCAAAACAGTATAAGTCAGTTGTGAACAGTTCCGTGAGGTCATTTACTACTGCTTTCCATACGATACGAGCACCTTCTTGTGGACATATCCATCTGTCCTTGACTTGATAGTGGATTGCCTCAGAATGGATATTATTGTGCTATCTTCCACAGTTGTCTTTGTCCATCTATATATTGTTACTGGTGTGCCGTGTCTATTATTTGCATCAACTTATGAATTCGTGGTAACATTGGTAAATGTTCCATCGATATCTGAGAAAATGGCCATCGCTTTTTTTTTGTTTTCTATTGATCTAAATCCAACGCTAGATCCGTAGATTTGCCTGGTTGATAAGTATACTGACAATTGCTCAGAGGTTTTATTCTTGAACACTTGGTCTTTTATGTACCTGTCCAGGAGCTTTTCTGGCGTTTTTAGTAGTGAAGAGGATAGGCTTATTGGCCTTTCCGTTTGTGATTGCAAGTATCTGTGGAATTGAATGGTTGAAATTTGTTTATGGTCCATCCAATTGTATTTGCTATTGTGGCTCAGTGGCTATTTTCCAGTCCTTAGTACTTGGTCTGTTTGGCCTTAGTCCTCGTAAGGTAGGACATAATTAATGAGGCTGGAAAGTGGACGCATTTAGTTTCCTCTTAAATGTAAAGAGTCAATATAATAATTTTTCCCTTCCCCTTTCATTGTTTGGTGCGTGCAATTCGTTGAGCATTTGTTACCTGTGCAAGACGCTTGTATTTGTTATCATTATTTGCATACATTTTGTCAATTCATTCTAATGTTTTTGATTTCTACAATGTTTAAAAATATCGAAGAACCTACATATAAATTTATGTCACCACGTATGTATTTATTTCTTTATTTTTCCACCGTGTCTCGTAGAGAAACCACAACTTCTCGAGTATCTTTTCTTTTTTTACTTTCGACCTTGTCAATTTTCTAAGTTACTAATTAACAAATGAAGTGCACATGTCTTCTTACAAGGCTTATCTCGAGATACTGGTCAATTTCTCTTTTCAACTATGCAAGGCTATATTTGTATCAACATAATATGATTGACCTACTTCAATGAGCCGTACTTACACCTAAATTATTTATTATCATATAAGTATAATAAGTTTAACGCTGAATTGTATTGGATTGGCATATCAACTGCAATAAACTACCTGATTTTATCCCATTGTGTAGAAAATCGTCAAGTACAATATTCAAATGTGTTACAGGTTCGAACCACAGATAACAGTCGAACTTAAGAAATTTGAAATATATTTTGCACAATATATGAGATATACCTACAAGTAATTTATTCAAAGTTTGCTTGTAGGTAGGAGTTATTTTTTCAAATTACCTATTTTACGTGTATACGTCAACGAAAAGTGCAGAAGTAGTTACTGATACTACGGATAGTATCTTTTCTCAGTGTTATTCGAGTACAGCTGTAAGTTGTCACCTTCAAGGTTATTAATTTTTGTCCCTTCAACATCAAAAGATTTTCACCGAGCTTCATTCTTGTTGTTTTGTGTATTATTTGATGCTGCTAAATATTGAGAAGTCAGATTCCAACCGTATCAACTGCAAGAGAAAGTCCATTAGTTAAACAATTAAGCTAATAAGAAAATGGAAACAAGAATTTATATAGTTTGATAATTTGTCATACATTTTTTTTCTCACCATGTTATTTTCAAAATAGTTATTGTATAGATCACAACATTATCATATTTTGAGTAACTTTTCGCGAAAAACTTTTTAAAATGACTGTAAAATGTATTTTCTGCCAGTTTAAGTCAGCGCACGGAAAATCAACTTGCAATTTGGTGATAAATTATAATATTTGAAAAAAAAAATTAGAAATTAGTAGCAAAACCCCAAAATATGAAGAAAGAGAATTATTAGAAATAAGATTATCTTGACAATCCGACAACATCGCAGATATAATATGACGTTTCAAAACAGATCGTTGGTAAATTCGGACGCACGCGAATTCCCGTCAGGATAACCACTCTACCTGTGTCATAATTAGAGCTGTCACTCGAGTTCCCGTCAGGGTGTTTATTTGGGCAGGGATGAGTTCATTCATTCATTCAAACGTTTGGGTTGTGCTCAACAGCCCGGGCACTTGACCTAAGTCATTGTACCATTCCCAATGTTATCTACTTCCACTCCAAAAGTTTCGTGTCCTCTATATAGGCCACTAGCTTATTTGGGGGGATTTTAAGTAGTTCTGATGGTTGTATAGTTTCCTTTCCAAAATGCTTCTGTCTGAGTCCTTCTAAGTTCTTACATGAGCAGAATATATGAATAGGTGTTTCATCCCTTAGTTCGCACTTCCTACAGAAAGGTTCACTGACTATTCCCATTCTGTACAAATGTTTCCTTAGAGTGCAATGTCCAGTAACCAGGTCGGTTACTGTCTTCAAGTGTCTCTTGCTCAGTTTCAATAAACTGGTTGAGAGTTCTTTGTTTACCTTTTTCAGTAGACTTTTTGTGTGAAGATGACCTTCTGTCAACCTCCATTTAATTTGGTGTTCTTTGTCTAGCCAGTTCCGGATTTCCCCTCTTATGTAATCCTTTGTGATTCCACAGAACGGTTCCGGACCTATAAAGTCTCCTTTAGAGCCTTGTTTAGCTAGCTGGTCCGCCAATTCATTACCAGCAGTCCCTTCATGTCCCGGCACCCATACTAGAGACACTGTGTTGTCTCTTGCCAGCTTATTAAGGGACTCTTTGCAGTTTTTAACCAGTCTAGATTTCGTGGTAGGATTGCTGATAGCCTTCAGCAATGCCTGGCTATCAGTGAATATTTTTATTCTTTGTCCGGTATAATCCCTCTTGATATTTTCATCAATACAGGCTATAGCAGCAATTGTTTCTGCCTGGAATACAGACGTGTATCTACCAAGGCTGAAGAACATTTTCTTCCTAGGTCCATTTATACCAGCCCCAGTGCCATGGTTGGTTTTAGATCCATCAGTGAACCAGCTGATATCCCCGGGATTTCCCGAGTGCATCACCTGTTGCCTAGATGGAATGATAATATTCACTCGCTCAGTGAATATATTCTCTGGTATCATACTATCCAGACCCATCTGAAAGTTTGGTTCGTCTAGTATTGTCCCAGTTATATCGGTATGTCCCCCACGAACATTGTTCGGGGTCCACATGCCTCCCGATTTCAGTCTAAGAATCGCCATCATCGCCTCTGCCCTAACAAAAAGTTCCAGAGCAGGGAGGCCTATAAGGGCTTCCATTGATGACGTGCCCGTGCTGTTCATTGCCCCGGTAATACCGAGGAGAGCTTGTCTTTGGATTGTAGCCAATTTGTTCTCTACTGAGGACACTTCTGTCCTTCTCCACCAGACTACCGTTCCATAGGTGACCGTAGGCCTAATCACTGTTGTGTAAAGCCAGTGTACCACCTCAGGTCTTATTCCCCAGGTTTTTCCCATAACTCTTCTGCATTGCCAAAATAGTCTGGTTGCCCTGGTAGTAGTTCTTTCCAGGTGTGCCCTCCAATTCAATTTAGAGTCGAGGGTCACTCCCAGGTATTTCACCTCTTTGGATATTTCGAGTGCTTCTCCGAACAGTTGTACCCTGCCCTCTGGAAGAGCCCTTCTATTCGTAAAAGCAACTAGTTTGGTTTTTTTTGGATTGACTGTTAGGTCCTCTTTAAGGCACCAGTCTTCCACAATTCGCAGTGCTTCTTGTAAGACATTTGCGACCGTCTCTGGGAATTTTCCCTTGGTGACAATCACAAGGTCATCCGCGAAGCCCTGCGTCCATATGCCTTGATCGTTTAGTGTGCAGATCAAGTCAGCAGGGATGAGTTGCGCGCAGCGGTCATTTTCTACCTGAATACGAGTAAGAACACCAAAATTAGGAGCCGAATTGCGCGCAACAAGATAAACACAAAATTAAGGAGATTGAGGAAATATAAAATAAATTAAATGGGTTAACTGTATAAACCCTCACTTCGTGGAATCTACTCATCATATGACAATTGTCAATTTACTTGCAATTTACACATTTTTACAAATATATTGTGGAGTCATTTAAAAACAGTTAGTTTCATTTAAAACCATATAAATTAAATGGTATTTGAACATTTATTTCTAACCTAACCAAACCTTACCCCGCCAGGGTAAACTATTAGGGCAGTCCCGATAACAGAACAGAATAAATAAACTGGACGGCAATTCGAGTGCGGGATTATGATACCTGCAAGTGTCGGACGGGAACTCAAGTGTATTATATTGGTGATTACGGAATTCGCGTACACCGGTTAATTCATCGAGAAAGTCAAAGATAATGATTGAAGAAGGCTGCGTAAATTGAAAGGCTCAGCTTTAAATTTGAATTTAAGTTTCCAGTAACTAGTTAAAGTGATTATTCGAGCCATATATACAAGTACATTTTAATTTGGTGTGACATGTAGTGTATTGTACAACAAGATAACATAGGAGTTGAATAGGTGAATCTACAGCTTGCTAAAAAGCTTATCGAATCATCCTGATTACACAAGTACGACAAATGCTATTCTGCAAGTATACATTTTAGAGGACTCTTAAAAATTATATATTTTGAAGGGTTCCTTTAAAATTTCGAGTAGAGTATCTGGCAACAGCGCTTTTGTCATTTATAGCTAATCTTTAATAAAAAGAAGGCAGAGTTATTGAAGATAGAAGAAAAACATAATAATATGTATTTGATGGTAACCCACAAATGACTCCACATAAACTGTTTTTGGTTTGGGAAGGTATATTCAACAATCTCCTCCCAACGTTTTAGATGCAAATTTGTTCCTGTTACATATTCTAATCACTAACCATTAGTAGTTTGGTAGTTATTGAAAAAAATACATGAAAAATATTTTTTCAATTTCATTGGTAAAAAGTGGTCTTACAGACTTCATAAAAACATTAAATATTTTGAAAACCATTGAGGAAGTCACAATAAAATAAAAATAGCTGCAAATGCCAGTGGCGTAAAAAATGGGAGGGGAAAGATAATATATTCTTCCAAATGTACTCCACTGGATCAAGAATTGAAACATGCCTTCCTTCAAAATATACCCTTTTGCATTTAAAAACCACATGCCAAATGTCACATCAATTTATTCATCCATTTTAAAGTTATCAAATTAAAACTTTTAAATTTTTATAACTGCAGCAACCCGTATATCAAAAAGTAAATAGTCTAGACCCCTTAATCCTTATATCACTTTGTCCAATTTTACATGCAAACGTTGTAAGTGTCATTCGAAAATACCCTGTATTATAGTTATAATGATATAAAAAATGTCACGGGCGCCAAGAACGACTGAAAAACAATAAAGTTTTTTCACATTTTTCTTGACACTTCCTTGGAAAATAGAAATACTTTCCAATAAATTAATAGGTAGGTATTTGAAAGGAATCACTCAAGTCCCTAATACTTTTTTGGTGTAATCTAAATTATGCCCAAGAATAATTAATTATAAAGATTGTTAATTTAAATTATTTCAAATATAACCTAACAATGTTTCTTACTTCTTGTGTTTTGCAATTGATTCTTCAATCAAGGCTTCACCAGTAACATCTACATACGCCATTTTTGTTACCGTTATTATTTAAAGACACACTTTAACATCCCTTTAAAAATAATAGTTTTAACAGGCTATTTTAAAGGAATCCTTTAAAATTTTGAGGGAAATGTGGTTAGCAAATACCGATTTGATTTTAGCGCCGGTTAAATTTTTAACGGCCTCTAAATTTTAGAGGAAGAGTTACAGAATAGGCCCCTTAACCTGCGAAAAAGTGCAAATTGTGAGATGATATTTTGGAGGCCATTCGGCTGATGCAATCGTTAATTTGTTTATTGTGGCATTTGAAAATCGCCCAATTTCTTCAAAGTCAACCATTGTGAAAATAATTAGTAATTTCGAGAAATATGGATGTGTTTCATACTGTTTAAAATGCCAAGCTTCGGAAGATCCAATCGAACGTCCAATAAACGATAAAAGGAAACTAGGGAATTCAATTTTTAAAACAAGGACAACCATCTTCTTCAAGACAAATTGCCGAAGAGGTCAACATGGATAAGAGAACTGTACAGAATATTTTAAAACGGAACGGGTACCATTGTTCAGACAACACAGGAAATATTTCCCGAGGACAATATCGGACGAATGGATTTCTGTGAGGAGATGATGGAACGTCAAAATGCTGACGAGAACTTTAAAAAAAATATTTTATTTACGGATGAGTCAACTTTTTCATAACAACAAAAACACAATCCATCCGTCACAAGATACTGGTCTCAGAAAAATAAACATCTAAGCATTCCAATCCGAACACAGTAACCGCAGAAGCTAAATGTTTGGACGGGTATTTTAGGTGACCACATAATAGGTCCTTTTTTTATTGAGGGGAACTTAAATTCCGCCAAATATTTAGACTTATTACAAAATCAAGTAATTCCTGCAGTTCTCCTTTCACCCGATGTTGATCTCAACAGAATTTGGTTTCAACAAAATGGTTGTCCAGTCCATAATTCAAGGATAGTAATGGATTTTACAAGGTTTACATTCCCCGAAAGAATACCTAATTAATACAATTAAATATCCTCCAATATCACCAAATTATTTTTTTCTTTGGGGATTTTTAAAAAGTAGCATTTACCAACATGCATTTGAAAGAGCTAATAATTTAAATGAATTCAGGGTGAAAATACAGCATTACGCCAAATAATCTTAGAAATAATATCAAATCTTTATCACAGATTTGGTTATTGTCTGGCACAGCAAGGTGGTTTATTTGAGCACTTAATTCCTTAAAATTATGTTTACCTTTAGAATGGATTTTTATTTTAATTTTTTCATGAAGTTTATATTTTATGTTTAGAATAGGTGTAGGTACCTTGGTACCTACTTATTTTATTTTTTTAATTCAATTTATTAATGGGAGGGATTTTTAGTTTATTAATTATATTTCTCTCAAAAATATTGTTTTATTTTCAAGTTACAATGGCTAAAATAATATCCTATTGTAGTTAAAAATTAATTGTCAACTTGGTCAGAAACGATCAAGTTCAAAAAAATGAATTCTAAGATGTACAGGTTACGTAATAACGATTGTATTTTTTTATTTCTTTAACACCCTCGCTCCTTCCGTGTTGGGAACATACTGAAAACCACCAACTAGTGAATTCTCTCTGTAAAAGACAATCAACATTCGGCCAGCCTCTGGAACTAAGTACACGCCTCGATGCGCGCGTACAATTATTCTTCCTTTCTCTTTCAAGTTGTTTTTCTCATATTTCCCTTGTCGTAGTTGTGTAATCAGGACGGTTCGATAAGCTTTTTTCGCAATCTGTATATCACAACGTAATTCAAATTTTTCTGTTATTTTATATTAAAAGTTCTTTTTTTAATTTCTTGGGAAATTAAACCACAATATTTTCAAATTCTTTATTTCAACGTTTCGGTAGCGTTCCAGCTACCGTTGTCAAGAAAAAATAAGTAGAAATTAATTTTTT
>CAJUYH010000901.1:3532-13942 GCA_910591685.1 Galerucella tenella | reverse complement strand
TGACGTAAATATCTATTGCTGTACTGTGGAGAGTTTGCGACACTCACAGTATTTATAATGTTATTTGTGGAGAGTTTGTGCCACATATTCCTTGCATGCACCAGGGAGATTTTGCGTCCCTTGAATCCTTTCCTTAAATATTAACAATCATTTTTGATCAACTTAAGTTAAAATACATACAATATTCATAATCACAAATAAAACACAAAGAGCACCTGGTAAATTAGTAACAATTTAATTAATTTCGGGGACTTCAACGATACTGATCTTTAATTAAATGATAACTTATTCACGACAAATCGAATTCTAGACTGTTTTTCTATCTACTTCCAGGTACGTCATCTCGGTTTTTCAATCTACTCGGATCATGTCCGTATTGACAGTTCAATTAAATCCAGGCAGTACGTCCAATCTCTTGTTATTTTTTACATTTAGATTCGCTTTATTATCAATTTTATAATCAATATTATATAAGTACAGAAAACTAGTAATTAAAAGTTAAATTCTAATTAAATATATCAATCTTTGCAAATCCCTCTTTCTCTTCAAGTTTTCACCTCTGAAATTTAAATAAATCTGATTAGATATTTTGAGAGGTTAGCTATTCTCTCTTTCATCCATATAGATTTATCTTATAAAAGTAAAATGCTTTTCACTGTAGAGCTGTCAACTTGGCATTTCTTGAAAATTGAAACCTGTTTTTACGATATCTATCATGTCAATCATCTCCCATCTACTTGCCCAACCATTAATTTGAAATGAAGAATGAGGCACATCTTAAAAAAGGAACATATTATAATAAATGTTTCAACATTTTATTGAATACGTCAAGGTCATGTGTCCTCGAACTTTCCTACCAAACGTGAACTACGGATACTAGATGTGATTTCATGTACATTTAACCTAATTTACCTTTATCCCAAAGTCCTCCTAGGTTAACCAGCGCCTTCTGAAGTTGACGTTGTTAAGTCAGTTTTAAGCGTATCTCAAAAAAACCGCTATCAACAAATTTCATACTTGATACATTGTACCGGGTGGCCAACTAAGAACGGCCGTCGGCCATATCTCAGGAGTGGATTATAGGAATTTATAGCACAGGTTCCGGAGAAAAATTTATAACAAAAGTGGCCTCGAGAAACGCCTGGAAATTATTTTCAGAATTGTAAGTCCACCGCTAGAAGGCGTATTTGACAGTTAAAATTTTGAAATGCAAAATGTTTCAAAATTTACTCAATTAGGGAGCATATTAAATATTATAATCAAATTCCTCGACAAATTCTGCATATTTTTAATATTACAAGTTTAGGTCTATCTCTCCAAATAGGGGGTCGGGAAGAGTGGAAACCTTGTTACGAAAAAACGCCTGTAATTCTGGTTCTGCTTGACCGATTTTCATAAACTTGATGTTGTTTGAAAGAGCTTATGTTGAACAATCGAATATTTGTAAATATGGAGCAATCTGATTAATAACATAAATGCTAGAGGGAGCTCTTTTATTTTTTTTAAATATTGTATTTTCTCGTAACAATTTTAAATATTGTATTTTCTCGTAACAATTTTAAATGGAAGCATACAAATTAAAGTAGATCTTTAAAAAGTAGACCAAATTAGTAATAAAACACTGCAAACCGCAAGGTTATATCTCTTTCCTATCCTGAGATATCCTAAGAAACAGGTAAATGGCGGGAATTGATCTTCCAAGTTGAACTACATTTTTTTAATTATATAAGAATGTTATATTTGTTTTCAAGCGATCAGTTAGTAAATCAAAAGCATCAAATATCAATAAAAATCGATATTTGTAAGTTCATTTATTTGGCCACCTAGGTCTCCAGATCTAACTTGTTCAGATTTTTATTTGTGGGGGCGGGTTAAAGATCTCGTTTATGCCGATAGACCCGCAACAAGAGCTGACGTGGTTGAATAGATACGACAGACAATACGAAGAATTTCAAGGGCATACATTGAAGCTGCTGTTTTCTCTACCCGTTAGCGATTGATCTCATGCATTGAAAATGATGGACGCCATTTCAAACATATAGGTTGTCCCTAATCACGTAGGTACCTAGTTATTTATTAAAGGTTTCAATTGTTCGATTTATCACATTATTTTAAAATTCGTTCTCATTGTTAGTAGCGACAGCATAACATTTAGGTAATCTAGTGGCAACCATAACATTAGTGTGATAGCAGTTTAAATTACCGCAGACCAATGTGAGATCTTTCCATTCAGGCTAAATTTAATAATTTCTGTTAACGCGAACCAGCCTTCTAGACGTTGGAAGAACAATTCCAGCAATTTACCTGTTTCTCACGATATCTCTGGATAGAAAAGAGATATCGCCTTGCTGTTTGCAGAGTTTTATAACTAATTCAGTCTACTCTTCAAAGACCCACTTCAATTTGTATGCTTTCATTCAAAATGGTTAAGAGAAAACACAATATTAAAAAAAAATAGAACAGCGCCCTCTAGCATTTATGTTTTTAATCAGATTGCTTCATTTTTACAAATATTCGATTGTTCAACAAATGCTCTTCCAGACAACATCAAGTTTATTAAAATCGGTCAAGCAGAAACGGAATTACAGGCGTTTTTTCGTAACAAGGTTCCCACTCTCCCCCATCCCTCATTTGAAGAGATAGACTTGACCTTGTCAGATTCAAAATATGCAGAATTTGTCGAGGAATCTTATTATAATATTTAATATGCTCTCTAATTGAGTGAATTTTGAAAAATTTTGAATTTTAAAATTTTAATTGTCACATATACCCTCTAGCGGTGGACCTACAATGCTGAAAATAATTTCCAGACGCTTCTACAGGCCACTTTTGTTATAAATTTTTTTTCCCGAACCTGTGCTATAATCCACTCTTGAGATATGGCCGACGGCCGTTCTTAGTTGGCCACCCGGTACCTATAATGCTGCAGTGATAAATAATTGTTTTTTCTACGACCGTGCGTTTTAACCCACTTTCCCGCACTAGTGCGGGAAAGTAAAATTATGCAAATTTTGACCTTATTAGATAGTTTTTACTTCGGAAGTTATAACTATTGTTACAACAGGTAAATAAATATTTACGAAATAGTCCATCAAATAAAATCTACATCTTTTTCTAGCTTTTTGTTGCATTTTTAATACAGAATGCAACAAAATGTGTTTTTAATATTATAATATTTATAATAATTAATAGTTTTTGGTTAAAGTTTTGTATATGTATGTTGAAATAAATAAATTTTGGAAAATGGGTTGGTTTACTTTTTAGTATATACGGTCGTAGAAAAAATAATGTTCCTAACTCATGCGTGAAGTGTCTTTCCCGCCCTTGACCGCTTGCCCGAACTCCGCTCCGCGTCGTTCGGTCAACTGCAGTCGCGTGCGGGAAAGTATCACTTTCCGCACTTGTTAGGAAAATAACTATTCTACAAACCCACGTTTCTTATGACCATCACATGCATTTAACGTAGGTGGGGTAGCAGGTGGATTTGGTTTGGTTATGTATGAGTTTTTTGAGAAATTTCACATTGAATTAAAAAAGTAGTTATCATTTATTTTGAAAAAATGTGCTCGTGTTTGATTTTGCCATTATGCACCGTTGTAAGGATTGTCTAATTCTTGAAAAAAAAATGGGATCATTTTAAATTTCATTACATGCCCTTTCTATTAATAAAATGAAATAAAAATCACATGTTTAAATTTGAGTTTTGACGATCTTAAACATATTATTTTTACGTAACTCGTCCTTTCAAATGTAAGTGTTCTACATGCCGACATTGATTTAATAAACACTTTCAAAGCAAAAAAAGAAATGTGATAAATATTATGCATTATGCAACATTGGTAGTGTCACAAAAAATGGAGGACCATTCGAACCAAAACAATGATTCAGCAACTTAAAAAAAACATTCACTTGGAATTCCCCCTTATTTTAATCAGCCATTAGCGTGCTAATATTATTATCAAAAAAAAAATCCAAAATTAAATAGAAATATATTTAAATACTCCTGAATTTGTAATTTCAGTTGTTTCGCTTCACCGGTTCAAAATGATGTAAACTGCATTATTTTTCGTGAAATTATTTACTTGAGTTAACTGTATAAACCCTCACTTCGTGGAATCTACTCATCATATGGTTTTAAATGAAACTAACTGTTTTTAAATGACTCCACAATATATTTGTAAAAATATGTAAATTGCAAGTAAATTACTCCACAATATATTTGTAAAAATATGTAAATTGCAAGTAAATTGACAATTGTTTCGATGATATTTATATCGAAACAATTGTCAATTTAATTGCAATTTGCATATTTTTACAAATATATTGTGGAGTAATTTACTTGCAATTTACATATTTTTACAAATATATTGTGGAGTCATTTAAAAACAGTTAGTTTCATTTAAAATTATCTACTGTTTTTTTCTTGCTCTATATGCAAAATATAAAAAGACAACCCTCGTATATAATTGTTGTAATTCTATCTATCATTATTTTTGATTTTACATTTCTAATTGGTATATAGTGACTTTTGGTAATGGTTACACCAGATGCACAAATATTTATTGTAAGGACTTCAGATTTCGAAGAGCTTTTTTAAAAAAAGAGACTTCACTGTAAAATAACTTTCTTTTAAGAACTGAATTCACTTCGCTCTGGTGACTATTATGTGATACAAAAATACCGAAACCCTCAGTTGCAGAAGGCGCCAACATTCATGTATAACATAGATAATTAGCATCGACTTTAACTGAGATATGTATTTTATAATGGAATACACTAGAAAGTATTTTTATTTACATTGAACAATATTCGAAACTTCTAAACATATAATTTTAATGGTATATCCAGCAGAAAGGAGAATATAAAAATAATTAATTAGAAAATTGCTAAAAAAGTGCATATTCTACAGTATTTTATGTCGCTAATTTAAAATTTGATGCGCAATTTCTAAATTTGGTACTTAACAACTACCAACTATCTGCTAAATTACCGAAAAAAATCAATTGGCTAAAATATCTGTATCTTCTTATGTATTTTATGCTGCTAAATTCAAATGTAATGTGAACTTTTTGAACTGTAAACAAAAAAATTTTAACAAGTTTTAAGTCGATCCTAGCA
This sequence comes from Galerucella tenella, assembly GCA_910591685.1. Taxonomy (NCBI): domain Eukaryota; kingdom Metazoa; phylum Arthropoda; class Insecta; order Coleoptera; family Chrysomelidae; genus Galerucella; species Galerucella tenella. The sequence continues at coordinate 8,824 of CAJUYH010000901.1, read as the reverse complement.
TTTTCGAATTATTTTTCAATATCCCGAAAATTTTTACTTCATTGATTGGATTAATATGTTTATAAAACAAAAATTTACCAGATTTTTTCACGTCGTAAATTAGTAGTAATTGACATCAATACAGAATTATTTTTAACTACCCCAAATATTTCATCAAAATAAATGTTAATATAGTTTGCTAAATATCGTCACCGTATATTAGAACGTTGGTATCGTTTGCAGCAAACAAAGTTGCAAGCTAATCCCGAGAACATAAATAAGCTCAAAATCATTTCCGACGAATGTAAGATGTTCATACGGAAAGCCACTACTACTACTACTAAATGTGCAGGCGAGCCTTGTCCTGGACAACTCAAGCCAAGGTTCCGACACTGAGGCCACTGGCGGGCCCATTGTGCCATTCCTGCTACCTAGACATCCACGAAACCGAGCCCTTCAATAAAGGCCCCAACTTTTTTCAATGGATGTCTGCTTGTGTCTCCAGGGGCCATAACAGGGACTCCGAAGATTCGCCTGCATAGTACAGCCCAGTGTGGTTAGGTCTAAGAGAACATTGACTGACGTTTCGTCAGTCATACCGCAACCCCTACATAGGGAACTTTCCTCTACTCCTAAGTTGTGGAGGTGTTTCCTCATACAGCAGTGCCCTGTTAGGAGTCCTGCTATCTTCCTTAGCCTACTCCTTGGTAGTTCAGTGGCTGCCCTGGCGTGTCCATCAGTCGATCCCTTCAGTAGAAGTTTGGATTGTCTAGGACCCTGCAGAGCATTCCAATGAGCGAGGTGCTGATTCCTCAGCCACTTCTTCGTCTCCTTGCAGATACACCCTCACCCAATGGTACAAAAACCTGTGTTCTTGGGTTCCTGGAGTAAATTCCAGCCCCTGCTCTATCACCGGAGCATGAGCCATCTGTGTACCAGACGGTCCCATTAGGCTGTGTATTCCTCTCTTTTTCCCAGGACTCTCTATCCCGTATCATGGCCCTGTATGGGGTAGCGAAGTAATACTTACGCAGGCATTCATCAGCCGCTCGAGCCAGAACTGGAATATCTTCCAGGAGCCGGAGCTTCTTGACGTGCCTGCACTCTTCCCCTCTTCGCACGTATCCCAGCCGTTTCAAGCGCAGGAAAGCCCTCCCCGCCTCAGCCTCGATCACATGGTGAAGAGGCCGAAGAACAAGGATCACCTCCATCGCAACAGTTGGTGTAGTCCTCATGCAGCCAGTTGCCCCCAAACTGACCACCCTTTGAAGGCGTGCCAGTTGCGATCTAGCCGTGACCAAGGTTACCCTCGGCCACCAGACCAGAGCCGCATATGTGAGCATAGGCAGCATAATCACTCTATAGAACCATATGATCGTTTTGGGGGTCAGTCCCCACCTCGGACCAATGGCTCTCCTTTAGGCCCAATACGTGTTTGTCACCTTGCTTAGGCGACTATCAAGATGAGCCTTCCATGTCAGTGATTTATCAAGGATCACTCCTAGATACTTCACCTGTTCAACCACCGGCAGTGGTACTCCATCAAGATTTAGACCCTCAGGTCTTATACCTCTCTTTTTGGTGAAAGCAACTATCTCAGCCTTGGCAGGATTAACTGCAAGTCCGTGTTCGTTACACCACCCACGTACCCTATTCAGAGCCCTTGGCATTAGGTCCCTGAGAACGGTAATGTGCCTTCCAACAACAAGGACAACGATATCATCGGCATACCCAATCGTTAGAAAGCACTCACCGTTTAAAAGGGTTATTAGCTCGTCAATGACTAGGTTCCACAATGTGGGCGAAAGAACACCCCCTTGTGGACATCCCCTAGCGACGATAACTTTTGCCTCATGGTCTTTCCATGTGGCCTCTACTGTACGTTTGCACAACATGGCCCCAAGCCAGTGAGTGATCATTGGCTCTATTCCATGGTTTGCCGCAGCCCTACACATGGATCCTACAGGGATGCTGTCAAACGCCTCTTGTATATCCAAGAAAGCTCCCAGGGCGATCATGCCATTTTCCAGCACCTTCTCCACCTGAGTTACCAGTTGGTGTAAGGCACTTTCAGTTGACTTGCCACACCTAAAAGCATGTTGGTTGTTGTGCAAAGGATACCTAAGACCAACCTTTTCCTTTATGTACCGATCAGCCACCCTCTCCAGTGTTTTCAGCACAAAGGATGTTAGGCTAATGGGTCTAAAGGATTCAGCCACCGTATATGTGGTACGACCCGGCTTGGGTATGAAGACGACTTTCACCTGCCTTCACTGTTCAGGGACATACCTGTGTGCCAAACAGGCCCGAAAGATATGCACCAGAATTGTGCCAACGGCCTCCCAGCCTTGTTGAAGCAAAGCCGGGAAGATTTGGTCTTTCCCCGGAGACTTGTATGGTCTGAATGACCGTATCGCCCAAGTACTCCGCTCGTATGTGACTATTTCTTGTGCTAGAAGATAGTTCTCTTTACATGGTCGCTATATACCTAAATATCCCATGTCAGGACACTCCCGCTCGATTCCCTCACAACCGGGGAAGTGTGTCTCTAGTAGATGCTGCAAGGTATCCACCGGGGTTTCGGTGAAAACACCCGGTGCGACTTCCATGCAGCCTAGAGCGCTGTCCGGTGATTTCGTTAAGATCCGGCGCAGCCTTGACATTTGAGGTACCGAGACGATATCCTCACAGAAGGCCCGCCAGGCATCTCTTCGAGCCAACCTGACCGCACTCTTGTACTCATTTCGTTTCTGGCGGTATTGCTCCCAATCCAGATCCGACTTTGTCTTCCTAGCCCTATTAAATAGGCGCCGGGTATGTTGCCGTAGCGAGTCCAGAGACTTGTTCCACCATTTGTGGCCCTTACCCTCCTTCCTCGTTTTTTCGGCGCAGTTTTCTTCATAAGACGAGACAATAATCGAGCCCAGGTCCGCTATGGCCCAATCAATGCTAAAGTTCCTAGGGAAACCGCCAAGCCTTCTTGCGAGATCCAGTTTATACCGTTCCCAGTTGGTAGTCTTGGGGTTCCTATACTTAATTGATTGTTTTTCAACAGCAACCCTGTAACTGAAACAAATGTAACTGTGATCCGACATTGACGGATCATCATTAACATGCCAGTCCCTTACCATACTTACAACGGTACTTGACGCAAGCGTCACATCCAGGACTTCAGCCCGAATCCTATTTCGGAATGTTGGTTTCGTCCCTCGGTTGATTAGTTGCAGGTCAGTGGTACCTAGATAGTCAAGCAAAGCCTCTCCCCTGCTATTGACGCCTGTGCTGCCCCACATAGTGTGGTGCGCATGGGCATCGCAGCCAATAAGAAGAGGCAGTTTCCTGACCATGCAGTATTCCACCGCCTTGCGGAACTCCTCTGTAGGTGGTTGCTCTGGTGAATCATAGGGCAGGTAAGCAGAGCATATCACTAAACTATGCCTCGTACTATTCCTGCCCAGGAAGTCCACTCTCACCGCTACTAGGTCCCTGAAACAAAGTTCCTTTATCAGTATTGCACTTACACTTGCGTGCGTAGAAATGCACGCTCTAGGGTTAGGTTCACCCACTGGATAGAATAAGCTACGCCCGGGTGTGCCTAAGCCTCGCATTATACACCCATGGTTCTTGTATGAGGCATATGCCTGTCTGCAGCTTTGTCATCCTATGCGCAAATACTCCTGCAGCGGCACGGCAATGCTGCAAGTTAATCTGGGTAAATTTTAAGGCCCCTTCAACAGACATTGATTATCTATAGAGGTGCCTCCTTACCCATTAATAATTTACTCCGGAGTCTCCGTAGTTCCCGGGAAGATAATTCTAACCTTTCCGAGCCCATACCGGATTTCCCCCTTCGTATGGTTGAGTGCCACCACCTATTGAGGATCGAGCCCCAATACAATGTTCTGCTTCAAAGAGGCAGCATCCCATCGGGAGGCCCGAATCACCCACCCTTCAGTCCTCAGGGTCGGATTACCAATCCGGATCCTCCTGAGGACCTCTTGGGGAGGAGGACTCGATCGGCGCTGGCACCCAAACCATTGCCTTCTTAAGCTGTTCGAGGGCCGACTGCTCAATGGTTTTGAGCGCCAGTCCCTCGTTCTTAATTTTACCTATAGTCTCTTTGAGCCAAGCCAGAGAGCCCCCATCCGCACAGGTCACCATAACGGCTCCCCGGGCAAACGAGTGTCCCTCAAAGCTCGGCACAAATGAGGCGCCAGTCCTGTACATATCCTCATGCAATTGCGTGAGGATATGCGCGTACTGCTCCCTGGTGAGCAGATTGTCATCAGGGACCGTGCACACCTTCTTTGAAGCCTGCCTGGCCTCTGGTGGCGTGTTGTGCACCCGAGGCCTCTTAGCTCCCCCTTTGGTGACGTCAAGCTTGGCCCCGCTGGGACCAGCACTATCATGCATGTCCTGGCTGGGCGGTGCTGGTGTCACCTCTTTGCAAGGGCCAGTTGGGCCACCTTTCGGTATCCCTTCTGTCGCCCTTGCGGCTCTCCTCCTGCGTTTCTCGGCACCGCAAATAAACTTGCGATGCCTCTTCAGTCTTTCAGGTGATGGGGCAGTTGTTCCCGGCATTGCCTGGGCCTTCACCGCTCCCATCATCTGAACGTCTTCTTCGTTGGGTCCGGTTTCAGGGCACCTCTCAGGAGCCTCTTTCGTAAGGGCCCTATACAGGTCGCCCATCTCTAGAGTCTCCTCCGAGGTCCCTTTCTCCTGGGCCCTCCCCTCTTCTTTATCACTTAATGGATCCATGTAGATCCCACGAGTAGCAAGGGAAATCTTGGTCCACCTCCGCAGAGCCCCGCATGCGGAGGTAAGGCTACCTACAATTGGGTTTCGCCCATTTCCCCAAGGTGATGACCAGTAGGTGCCGATCTTCTGTTCGACCACGCATCCTGTAGGCCCGAAAAGCCAACGTTGTTTTCGAAAAACACATCGATCTTTTAAAAACTTGAAATAAGATTTCACTAAAAACTGTATGGAAAACTAAAAAATTAAGACAATGATGCCGAATTCGAAAGAACTTTCTCTGAGAAAGTTACTGAAATAAATACTAGATATACACCCCTTATTGTAAGAAGTTTGCCAAGTGGTACATCAAATCTCCGGAGAAAGAAAGCATGTATCGGTAGAAACAATTCGTGAGCAAAAATTGTTTATAAGTACAGTAGTCATTGATCACCGCCCATATGTCTCTATGTCAAAAATCACGCAATAAAAATTTTTGCTCATTTCCTCTGATAATTTGGCTTTCAAAGCCTGGGATTGCATCAACTAAAATTAACAAACAAACTATACATATACCTA
>CAJUYH010000900.1:40075-55681 GCA_910591685.1 Galerucella tenella | reverse complement strand
TGTATTATGTATATGTGTACATATATATATATATATATAAATTTCATCGTCATCGGAATTTTGTTATAATATGCACAAATTGATTATTTAAAATAATATGGAGGAGAAAAGAAAAAAAAAACAAAAACAACAAAATAATACAAGACGCGATGAAAATAGAAGAGAGAAAAAAACCATTTTTTTTTTTTACCATATTTTTTCTTTCCCAAAAATCTTGATCTTTCTCTCGCTCTCTCCCCCTCCCTCCCTCTCTTCTTCCCTTTCTCTCTTGCTTCCTGTTTCATTAATCATTGAAGTTCTTATTTTTACTTTGCATTTTTTCCTCGCTTTGATCTTTACATTTTTGTAAAATGTGAGAATTTTTTTTTTACGTATTATTATTATTAATATTATTATTATTATTAATTGTTGTGATGAGGGAGAGACATTACATCGCGACGTATCGTTTATAACATTCCCTGATAATCAGATTCACAGATGAAACGTCAAGATGTTGAATTTAGATCCCAAGTGTGCCAATTTTTTATCAATCTCTTTTTATTTTATTTTACATTTAATGTGTTTCATTACAATCGCTCGCGTTACCCCTCCCCCCTCCCCCATCGTACTTATATTCACTTTGTTTTACACTATTTCGTCTTTGATTTTTTTTTATTCATCTTCCTTACTATTATTTTCAATCATCCAATAATCGAACACAAGAGAAAAAAAAGAGAATTAAATAAAAAAAATTGAAAACAGAAAAAAAAGCGTTTTTTTTTTCTTGTATAATGACAATGAAATTTATTTATTATTTTTTTTCCTTTTTTTTCTCGTCGATCGAAATTAGACAGGAAAATCAAAAAAAATATATATATATATATATATTAATATATATACACATGAATATCGAAACGACCAATATTTTTTATTTTACGATTACTGTCAGTTATTTTTTTCTTTTTTTTTCTTTTTATTAACCATAAGTTATTATTATTATTACTACCATTATTATTATTATTATTATTATTATTATTATCATTATTATTACTACTTCTACTATTATTATCGAAGCGATGATGATTATTATAGGAAGGAGGAGGTGAGAAAAAAAAATAGTGATACGAAAACTCAAAACTAAAATGATTTTCGAAAAAAAAAAAAATAATAAAATAATCGGAGGTTTCATTCATTGCTTTCATCATTTGTCATTTCATTCAATCATCTATCCAATAATATATAAATACTGCCGTAGAAAATGAATCAATAATAATATAGAATTAATGATTGTTATTGCTCCGAATTTTCTCCATTAACAATTGCTATATTCTCTCTTCCACTTTCTCTCTTTTTATCTCTCCCTCCCTCTCTATATTTCACGCTCGCATTTGCGCAGTCGTTGACAATTTTTCTGTAGATAATTCTGCATTAAAATTTTTCATTGGCTAAAAAGAATAAAAATGAAAAATGTAAAATACAAATAGCAGACTGGTTATTATTGAATAATACAATAACGGTATGATATTAATAAATAAATAAGTGTATTCGGTGTCGACTCGTCGTATGATGAAACGAAAAATAAAATGGACACAACAATGAAAAAAAAAAAAAAAAAAACATGAAATAGTTCAAGTGACTTAATAATAATTTTAACTTTCTCTTTGAATAATATTAAAAATAATTAAAAAGCGAAAAAAAAAAAAAACAATAACTGATGAAATATCTTTGTACTATTATTATTAATATTGATATGAAAATGAATTTAATTAATTGAGTTGCATTTTCCATTGTCAATTGAATAAAAATAAATGTAATTAAAGTTTAAGTGTAATAATTACTATAATATATAAATAGTAGGTATTTAATTATCTTTCAGGAATTTAGTATGATTTGTTATTATTATTATTGATAAATAAATAAATAATTGTAATCTTGTAGATAATATATCGTGACAAGAAAAAGTGAAAAGTAAAAAAAAAATGGAAGTGATGATAATCGGGGGAGGGGGGGATAAAAAAATATAGGATTATTAATCAATCTTCAATTTCATATGACGAATCGACGCACGATATAAATAATTAAATAAATAAATACATTTATAGTAAAGTCAACAAATAAAACAACTATGCAGTCAAAGTATTAAAACATAAAGGAAAAAAAAATAATAGTTGTAATAAAATAGAAATAGAACACGGCAAATTTTACAAGCACACGAACGAATTTCAAAATATTCATTAACATTAATTTGATTAATATTGTTCAATATACGTAAAAACCAGTGTGCCTATGTATAATCTCAATTTAAATACACAAACACTTATTCGCACAAAAACAAGTTACAAATAAGAAGATGGAGAAGAGAAAAAAAAATAGAAAAATAAATTATACTGACGAATAGAAGATGAAAATGATTCATTTCATAACTTGTTGTTTTTTTTTTTTTTTTTTTGCAATCGATCAGAGATATTTTAATATATATATGTGAAAATTTTCTGATTAATATTCCGTGGCAATTTAATTACTCGTGTTATATGCGTAACAGTGATACAGCAAAAGAAACAGAGAGGACAAAAAGGGGAAAAAAAATCAGAAAAAAGATGAGGGGGTGTAGGAAGTCGACGATGAGGTCACTGATGAATGTATAGGCATTAATTCATATACACACATACACACGCACACACACACACACACACACACACACACACATATGCATTGGAAAATTGAGAACTAAATGGAGAAGGCAAGAAATAACTAATGCAAACCAAGAGGAAATGTGTAGAACAGTCTGTTGTGGTCCAGCAAACGTTGCACACCTTTCTTCTGTTTCATCTGCTCGACAATAATTTTATTGTGACCACTTAATAAATTATATAATTGCGCGGTGATCAATCTTTGATAATACACTGTATTATCAATATTGTCGCCATCGAAAAACAAGTAAGTCAATAAAAAAAAAATGATAAATTAAAAAAGTTAAAGAAAATATTAACGATACAAATTAATAATAGTGCTTTTCAATATTTCATTATTAAATATCATTTTCTTTTTTTTCTTTTCTTTTCTTTCACCAAATACTCATTAACATCATCAATTTGTTAATACATATATTAATATATTTATATTTATATATGTTAATGAAAAATGAAATCAAATGCCATTGATAAATGGGAACATCGATGGGATGTTGCGCAAATTGAGTCCACTTTATACAACATGATATTAATATGGTTTAGCTTCAATAATAGCAATTTACCATTTGATACATATATATATATATATATATATATGTGTGTATAAAATAAATGCGTATGAATTTTAAAATTGTCTTATCTGTTTGAATAATAAAGTAAAGCAGTGCGACACAATTAATAAAAAAAATTATGTCGCTCCGCAATATTCTTAAAAGTGACGCGCAACACGCATTGAATGTTCGTCGCCCTTTCATTTCACATTTTATATATATATATGTATATATGTTTTATCTGGTAGTGCGTTTTGTATGCGTGGGTGTATGTGAAAACGACTCGTATTCCTACGCCAAATAAAATTCCACGTCAACTTCAAACACTGCGCCACAGTTACATCCAATTTTATAATTATTTTAAATTTCATTAATTTAAATTTGATATTTTTTATTTATTTTGCAGAGATGAAAATGCGACGATTGGCAATATTGGGAATAGTCCTTGCAGGACTTGTTCTCATTTCCGATGCATCGACCGAGGTAAATGGTTTATTTAATGAAATTATATAAATTAATGGGGAAAATTTTATTCTATTTACTAATAATGATATTGTTGTATTGCTATGGTGGTATTTTAATATTGCAGCGAAGGCGAAAACATCGTCGCCGTACGACAACTACAACTGAAGCCCCAATGCAACCTGAGACGATGAATATGCTCGAGGGTGATTCTGGTGCTGGTGCAGCGGCTAATGAACCGGATGATGTTGATGGTAGCAGTGAAAATTTACAGCACGAAACTATTTTACGTATGGATCCGTGTATGGATAAACATTGCGGCGCTGGACGTGTCTGCAAAGTAATTATATCAATTGATTATTAAACGAGTTACATATATTTATGCTGTGTCAAAAAAAATCAATTTTTTTATTTATTTTTTTTATTTTTATTCTTTATATATCGTATTTATCTCCGAATGGTATTTTTTTAATAATACTCCTGACGTCAGCACGAATTTTTCAAAACCAATTTAATAATTGATCTGAAAATTTGACAGGGATGTTTTTAATTATAATTGTCGGTTTGTGAACGATGGAATATTTATTTGGATGAAAATTTCCATTTTATTCGACGGGAAAATTCCATTTTTATACCCAAGAAAATCAATTTTTTTTTATTTTTTTTTTGGAAAATCTCTGCCATTTGCGTGAATTTTTATTTTGCAAAACTCTTCGGTTACTCATCGGTCAATGCTATATACCAATATGATCATTTTTTTTCATAAAATTCGGTTTAAAAATAAAAATGGGATGTCGGGGTAAATTTTTTTTTATAAACGCATCTACTTATAAACTATTCGATAGTTTATAGTTCGTTTCAATAACGTTATTATTATACTTGCCTAATAAAAATTTGTAAATACCATCAATTTTACCCAGTACATACATGTATATATGTAACCCTTTAATTATCACATTTAAAATATTTAAATGTAAAATCCAATCAATAATTGATATGCCAATAATTGTAGACGACAAATGAAAATGTTGCGGAGTGCGTTTGCATTGATGAATGCGGCGAGGAATTGGATCCACGTCGTAAAGTTTGCACGAATTATAATGAAACATTTGGTAGTGATTGTGAAGTTTATCAAGCGAGATGTTTTTGCGATACAAACGATGAGCGATGTCGTGGCCCAGATTATCAACACATTCACATTGAATATTATGGCGAATGTCGTCAGATGCCGGTAAATTAAATTGAATTTATTCAAATGTTTTTATTATTTCTGCAAATAATAATAATTTTAATTTAATTTTTTTTTTTTTAAGATGTGCAAGGAGGACGATATGATTGATTTCCCAAGGCGAATGCGCGATTGGCTGTTCAATATAATGCGCGATCTTGCTGATCGTCAGGAATTGCCATCGCACTTTTTAAAAATGCAACGCGAAGCCGAGACAAATATGACATTGCGTTGGAGCAATGCAGTGATATGGAAATGGTGCGATTTAGATGGACATCCGCATGATCGCACTGTGTCACGTCACGAATTGTTTCCAATTCGCGCGCCATTAATGGCATTGGAGCACTGTATTGCCCCATTTTTAGATGGTTGTGATGTCAATAATGATCATAAAATAACATTGAAGGAATGGGGAAAGTGTTTGCAAATAGACGAAGTGAATGATTATTTTATTTATTATTCTTTTATTTTAATCATTCGAGTTTAAATTATTTGTTTGTTTGTTTGTTATTTTCAGGACGATTTGGAGGATAAATGCGATGAATTGGCGGAAGCAGCGCATGATCACTAATTACCATAAGTGGAGAAGAATTGAAGGATGATTGATTTGTACCTTTATACATGACGACGGTACTTTTTGTTTATTTGTTTTTTTTTTCCGTTCCTTTTTTAAATGTCATTGTTTTTTTATTATGTTTTTATTGAGACTGCAGTGATGCAGATGCTCATGCGCCATCTTAAATTTCTGGAACGACTGGTATTTTGCGTCGATACTGTTGGCTATTTACTCTGAACATTATTGCAGATCCTCTTATAATATCTGGAACAAAATAATACACTTGTGTATACACATATATATGTGTGTGTGCGTGTGTGCATTTAATATTTTTACCATCGGTTTGTAATTTCGCCGCACCCTTCGTATCGTTAAATTCCGAGCACACTCGAAAACCCACTCAATATTTAATCATCCATAGAATATGATAATACGTCGTCTGGTATAGGTTCATTAAATGGCTTTTTTTTTCTTTCTTTCTTTCTTTTTTTTTATTTATATATGACAATGAATATATCTCTGAATAAAGTGTAATCAAAGAGGAGGCACTATTGAAGGATTTTATTTCATTATTTTCCATTGCAATATACATATATATATATATGTAATAAATTTAAAAAAAAAATTGATAATATAAGAAATATTATTATCTATACTTTACCGACAATGATAATAAGTGTTTTTTTATTTTTTATCGTTCGATAATTTCAGTTCAATATTACCGGGTTTTACAGTCTATGTTACGTTCAATAAATTTCACATTTTTGAATATAAAATACAGCTAACAAATGAGAAAAAAAAACACAAAAAAAGAAGAAAGAAAAATTTGTTGGTAAGTGAAATTCAGCTCGTACCTATATATTATCAAATTATAATTGTACAATTAGTCATATCTCTAATTGCGATTTTGCATAAGTAAATTTTATTGATGTCGCCCATAAATTTGTGACTAAATATTGGGTCAAATTAATTTTGTATGCGGCGAATGAGCAGGAAATTGCACACAGTGAAAGACACGAGAAACATAAGAAAAAAAAAAGAAAATTGCGTGCGCATTAAATAAGTGGTATACAGTAAATTCATGTGAATCCGCCCATATACTTCTACCACTCTCTCTAACCTCCAAAATAATTCTGTAGATGGCACATTAGTTGGTTAACCAGTCGTCACATTATATATCAGCCCTATTGAAATGTCCGTGATTGGTTAAATAAACTGTGATCACGTGATGATTAACCGGCGGGAGACGCGCGCGCCATCAGCGCCAAGCGTATTTGGCGGGATCGTGTCTCATAACGGCGTCGTGTCTCTGTCTGTGTGGTGTTTGCTGCGCGTCAGACCATTATTCTCTCTGTTCGTTGGTTTTGGTTATAAAGTGAGGTTGAAAGACGTAAACGAGTGCAACTTACGGCATTACACGGCGCAATGGTGAGTATCCGCGAGTTTCTAACGGATATTAATCGCATCCATTTATCAAATGTGTATAAATATAATCTGTATAGTTCAATAAATATCCTCGCAAAGTTTCATTATTCAAACGTGAAAATTAATCGGTTATTTTTGTGTGTGAAATAATACAGGCTGGCGGAAAAACTGGCAAGGACTCGGGCAAGGCAAAGGCAAAGGCGGTTTCACGTTCGGCGAGGGCCGGCTTGCAGGTAATACTTATTCGTATATACATGTATATATATATGTGTGTGTGTGTAGTTGTATATTATATATATATATATATATTTATTAATCGTATTTTTTACGTTTGAGAATTAATATTCAATTGATTTATATCGATATAATTTGATTAATTATTACTGATTTAATATCTGTGTTATTTTAATAATTGAATTAAGTTGTTTTTTTTTCATTTTTTTTTTTTTTTTGATTACTTTTTTTCACCGGCCAATTGTTTTTTTTTTTACCAGTTGAATCCAACGGTTGTCGAGTATCGTTGGCGCGAAAAATTCTCTCTGTTGTCAACTGTTTCATTTTTTTTTTATTCCCCTCTGCCTATTCCTCTTCGCTATCATACTTTTATTTTATTATTTATTGTTTTTTTTTTTTATTTAATGTCAATTTCAGAGGAATTTTAATTGTGTTATTGGAGATAGTGAATGTTTGCATTGGTTTGGGCAATTGTTTGGTGATAATTTAATTTACTGCGACCGTTTCGTTTTTTTTTTTTTTTTTTAATTTTTTTATTGTTTTTATTTGATTTATTTTTGTTTTGTATATTTGAAGTATTTCTTCGGTTTTATTGTTTATTTATTTTTTCGCATTGTGGCATCATACCGTCACAATAAATCTACAATTTTTAATTTAATTCAATCGAATTATGACTGAATATCAATGAAAGTATTTGCATATATTATTATTATTTTGTTTTGTTTTTTTTATTATTTAATTGTCATCATTGAATAATTAATTTTGCAGCATTGACGATTTGTGGTAGTAACAGCGAGAGAGAATGAGTGCGGGACAGTTTTGTTCTATTTTTATTTTACAAATTGGAGATAAAAATTCGACATTAGAGTAGAGAAAAATTCTCGGTTCTAACCTCCAAATGAATGTGAAATAAAAACTGGTGGTTGGATATAAATACAAATGAAATAATGAAACGAAAATGATGTGAATTATTAATTGGATTGGATTACTAAAGCTCAAATAAATAAGAAAAAATGGATCCACTAATAAAAACAACAGAGATAAAAACAAATTATCAATAAATATATATATATATATATAGATATATTTAATTACATGATGGTGAAGTCACGTATGTAATAACGTTGTTAGAGAGCTTACAAAAAACCGCCCCCAGAATATTACGTTCGTTCGATACATCGCTGTCGCGTTTATAACTTGATTGTTGATGCGCAGAGTAAAAGCGAGAGAGAAAAACAGGCCATGTTTCACTGTCTGATGAACCACCATTAAAATATCCTGCAAATATATTACAATTAATATATATATATAATTATCAATTAATGAAGATGAACACAAAATTATTGAAGGTTATGTCATTGTTTTCATGGGATGAAAAAAAAGTTATAATTCCCACGTTTGATACGCTTTTTTTTTGACTGTTTTTTTTCTCGTTCAATAATTCCATGAAAAGCTGCTGACGCTTAGGTCAAATGTTTTTAGAATGGCAGTAATCTAAACCAATTTTTTATTATTCATTGTGAAAACATCAACCTGCTATCATATGAATGTTGAAAGGCTTGGCTGTTTATCTTCCTACTTTTTTTGTTCTAATTTTAGCTTATTCTAATTGTTTTGTTTTTTTATTTTATTAATTTTGACTTTGCTTTTTGGATTTATTTAGTTTCCAGTTGGAAGAATTCACAGGCATTTGAAGAACAGAACAACAAGCCATGGTAGAGTTGGTGCTACAGCAGCGGTTTACAGTGCCGCTATCTTGGAATATCTCACGGCTGAGGTAAAATTAAACATATACATATATTATATTTGTTTTCGTGTGCGTTTGTCATTTAATACCAACAATAAAAATGTATAGTTCAAGAGGAATGAACGAATGTGTGGTTGGGAGGAACAAAAAAAATTTTTTTGCAACGCTGGGCAAGACAATGGCGTAGCGTCATAGCGCCAAACAACATGGCGGCATTCCCGCGCTTTTTTTTTCCTCCAATTTTCACTCTATCATCCACAAATTGCTTTAATTCATAGTAGTTGTTATTGTTATTATAATCTCATTTGAAATTCTATTGCTCTATCAAGTAAATTGTTATTTATATATTTTTTTTTTATTATTTTTGGACTTTTGTGTTGGTCAATTCAGGTGCTTGAATTGGCGGGAAATGCGTCAAAGGATTTGAAAGTGAAACGTATTACACCGAGACATTTGCAACTAGCAATTCGTGGTGACGAGGAGTTGGATAGTCTAATCAAGGCGACCATTGCTGGAGGAGGTAAATTATTTGTTTAATTTATTTAATCAATGATTTAGATGATGTATTAATATTTTTCATATTAATATTTTGATATTTGATTTTTTTTTTGTCATTTTTTTCTTAGGTGTCATTCCACATATCCATAAATCCCTGATTGGAAAGAAGGGCTCACAAAAACCAGCATAATTTAATAAACATTAGAGGGCGAGGAGAGAAGAAAAAAAGATGATGGTGAGAAAAAACGCGAGAGAGAGAGAGAGAGAGAGAGTGATTTTTTAGACTCTTTTCCTATTTTTTCAACATAAAAGAAGATGACAGAATAAAAAAAAATACAAAACAAGAGAAATAATAACGAAGAGCAATCGAAAGAGTAATGGATGAAAAAAAAAATAAGAAATAAGAAAAATAAATAATAATTAATGGCAAAACGACATCGTGTGAGTGAATTTGTTGATAAAAGTGTATAATTTTTTAACCGTTAATAAATATCAGATAATTTTTGTGAGTGAGTAAATAAAAGAAAAGCGAGAAGCAGGACAACAATAAACGAACAACAGCAGTAAATATTAACAAAAATAAGAAAGGAAAACAAATATTGCAAATCAGATTTACAGGAAATATTGACAACAACAACAATATATGAAATTTAAAAGCAACAATTAAATAAATAATATGAATTAAAATAGACACGAGTATAAAAGACAGGCGTGATATACATAGTTATATAAAATAATTATTAAATAAATATTGATATAATTTAAATGTAGGTAAAGATGGAGAGAGGAGGGGAATAGATGAAAAAAAAATTAAATAAATGCGAGAAAGTCGGTGAAGAGAATTAAATAATTTTGAAAATAAATGTTTGAAAGAGTAAACGAAAAACGTTGACGATAATTCGTTTGGCAATAGATTAATAATAATAATAAATAATAATAATAATAAAACAGATAAACAAAATGACTTTATTTATTTTTTTTTCTCTTTTATGTGTGTACCGATAGAGGGAAGTGTTAAAAAGAAATACAAATGAACGACAGCATTGAATAAAGAAGCGAAACCTCAATAATTCATTGAAGCGAAAAAAAAAGAACAAATAGAATTGATAATTTCTATTGATTTTTAAATGTTATTTATACCGTTAATTAATTAATTGCTAGATATCTCTTTTGATACTCTGGATCTTTTTCACCAAAGTTGAGAGTAAAATTGAGAGGGGGGAGAGAGAAGAGAGAATAATTGTATGAGCGAGTGAATATTGTACGGTAGCAATTTGAAAATGATAGAGTAGAGAGATGAGAAATGAGGGGAATGATTTAAAAAAAAAAAAAGTGAAAAATAATTTTAAAAAATGAAAAAATAGCTCCCGTGAATCATTTACGTTTTAACGATCGTTCTATTTTCAAAGTCTATTTTTGTCAGCATTAGAATCAATAACTATTTAACGAGTATAAATGAATGGAGAAGGAGAAAAGAGAAAAGAAAAAGGAAAAAAAAAATAATGAGACATAATAAATGATAAAATGAAATTTTAGCGGAAGTTAAGTAATTTAGATAGTTTTCTTTCTTATTTTTTTCTTTTTGTTTTTGTTTTAATATTTGTCAATTATATTTGATTGAATGGTGAAATTAAATTGAATAATAATATGTGAGTTTCATTGATAAAATGACATCGATTAAACAGCAAAATATTCATTCTTGTAGTTATGTATTCTAATTTCATTTTTCGTCATACACTTGACAATTATTATCCGAATTTTCATACTTGAACAAACAAATAAATGAATAAATGTGTATGAGTATCGTCGATGCAGCACGGAAAAAAAGACAAAAATATTTTGATGACAAGTGAAGATGCAGATTATATTTGTTTGGATATTTTTTTTCTCTCGCAAACTTGTTTAAACTATTCGAATAGAAATATTTACTATCAAAATCCAAATTTATTCTATTCATCTTTCACTTGAATTTCGATATTTTTCATCGAAGTTTTGTACCAACATAATGTGCTAGTAAACATATTTAAAAATGAAAAAAAAAAAAAACAAAATAAAAAGGGAAAAGTCAGTACATTCAAACTTATACATATATAAAATTGAATATATATCTAAATATATGTATATGTATATATGTATGTGTACATAATATAGCTGATAAAAAAAGAAGAATAGATAAATTATCGACCTCCCGTGGCTTAATTAGCTTTTATTACGTACAACCAACTACTGATAAATTTCAATTAACCTCGACTTTTATTTCAAATGATCCACTAAATTAAATTAAACAAAAAAAATAAATATTCAATGTTCTTCATCTTATATAATCTTAAAATATTTGCAAAAGGATGCAAAAAACAACAAATTCATACAATAAATAAATAGAACCAACCCATCATTATCTGTAAAATATTCACTATCCACAATAAAACAAAATTTTACAATAAAAACAAAATTATAAATTTAAATTTGCCCGCCGTCGTGTTTTAATACCAATAATTGACGAGTGGGTAGTTCGAAAAACGCGCACATATAGTATATACAAGTGCGCATGTGCTTGCCTGGTAATGAAAAGTGGGAATTCCATAGAGCCAATGAAACAGTACGCCGGCATCCCTTTCACCCAACACAGGCCCATTTTCACATACATTCGTATCTTGCGTGACGTAGCCACATCTCCAGTGGACTCCAGTCGCTGCAATATTATATTTGCTAGTCTCCTATGACGAGCTGTGCCGTTCGGACGGTGTAGGTAATTTTTTATTTATCAAAATTGTGTGTGGTATTTAGACATTCGTAAAGTATAAAAAAACGAGTGGATTGTAATATTAATCTTTGGCCCGCTCTTGATGCGAACACGTTTGTCTCATATAAACATGTCAAAATAATATTACAGCCAGTGTTCAATAATACTTCCCGTCATTCCATCTTTTTTCACATTGTTTTTATTCTCCTCTAACGGTCAACAACCATCGTATGTTGGTAGCCATCCATAGCTGCTGTACCAAAACTCTATCACAGCATCACAATTCCAGCAAAACAATAGTATTTCAACACACAATCAAACATACATAGAGAGCTGTGTTTGATCAATTGTGCGAATGTGCTCTCATATACATTAAAACATTATTACATTGTATTATTTGTCAAATGTGCACGTGTGATAAATTTTTTATTTTTGTGGGCGTCGGTTATGAAAATGAAGTAGTGTATCAGGAGTGATATTGTTTTGCTGTGTGACGAGACGTGAAGAAGAGTCAGAGTGAGGCTGGTGATAGGAGACGGAGAGGTGAAGAAAAAAAATGTCTGGGTCAGTGTCATCAACACGTATTTGGTGAGTCCAACAGTTAATTATTATTACTATTCATACATTAAACACAATTATCATTTGTATAGAATGAATATATTTTGCGATGATAATTCAATCATATATATAAAATAATCATCTGTCATATGTGAAATAAATGAAACGTAATAAATTTATGATTCTACGTGTGATATAAATAAATATAACCGGTAATGGTTGATGGAATGCGCGCGAACGTGTCACACAACGGAGGAAGGAACAGGTGGGATTCCCGTTATTCCGTATGACCGATGAATTCTTTTTATCAGCCTTGCAGCCAACATGAAAATCTCCTTTTCCTTCAAATAAATATCAATGTAATGAAAATATCGACAACAGTAATTGACAGACATATTGGGTGTTCTACAGTATAATATTACGCACATTATTGCACACAGACCCATATATATATATTTATGGTTGTTTTTCTGCAGAGCAAGGTCGTCATTTGTTTGCTGGTGAAAGTCACAAAGGCATAGAAGTCTCATTTAAATAAACACTTATATATTCCAACTGACAGTAAAAAAAAAAGGAGAATTAAAACAATTTCTATATTTACAATTTATTAATGATGGCGGTTAAGGACATTTATATATTGATATAATTGATGATAATGGCGGCATCAAATTGGTGGAAACAGAAAAGAAATTAGAAGAAATGAGGAAGAGCCACTGGGTGGGGGAGAGAGATTGGTATTGTAATAATAATGAAGAAGTCGGAATGGCGCACACGGTACGGAAACATTCTCCACGATTACACTCTCTTAGATTGCGCAATTGACAAAGCCAGTCTCTAAAGTATGGTCGGATATATATATAGTTGAGAGAGTTAGTTGCATTGAAGTGACAGTGAGAGAAAGAGAAAATGATATGAATAAAATGAGATTTTGTTGTATTATAGTTAGTACATACTTTTCTTTGTCTTCTGACGCATAACCTGCCGCAATTCACAATCACAATTTTCAATCTCTCAACATCAACGATTTCATTGTTTTATTGTATGCAAGTATGTGCATAATGCTTGACGAATTTTATTTCATTGAAGACACTATTGTTTATTAATTAAATATTCAGCTATGTTTATTTATACGGTATTATATATTAAGTATATTAAGTATACCATTGTTCATTCACATGGTAGGGGATATTGTTTCTCATTCACATGAGTTGTTGTCAATTGTATCAATCACGTACGATTTATTCATTTAATTAATTGAAATTTTATTTATTGTTGTGGATGAAAATTTTTTTTCGCATATGTCGCATTCTCGTTCAATTCATATATCATATATTAATATTTCAATTCAATTATTACTCGTGTATTTCATCAGTGACATTTGTTCTGTATCCTGTTATCATGATGATCTCGTTAATCATGAAAATGAAGTGAACTGATGTGGCCGTTTTAGTAACAACAAAGAAAACCGTTATACATTAACTATTTTTTTTTTTCTCCTCTTTTTCTTCTCTATCCACGTCATAGTGGACAAGATGGACGACACCGCAACTACACAAACGGATATATATATATGTATAAAAAATATGTACTTTCGCATATGCAATGGTAAACTGGACGTATGTAAATGCGGCTTACCGCACTATGTGTGTGCTCCGGAGAGAGGCGGCCATTTGGGCAGACACACTACATGAGTTATGAATGATTATGTATGACATATAGAGGGCCGCATGCCATGCATAAGAGATAGTTACACCGCTAACATTTACCCACCATTTCCATTATGAATTCATGGGTTTGTAGGTTATTCCGAATAATATTCCATCTTTAACATTACTAAATATTGCCAAAAAACCTGAAATACACACACACACACACACACATATATATATATATATATACATAGCGGTACATTACATCAATTTACAATGATGTTCAGGTCCATTGTGGGGATGAGATGTTGGTGGAAATAGTTTAGTGTTTACTGTGCGCTTTATTGAATTGGTATCGCATTTGTGTATTGAGACCTGTGCAATTATACAAGTCTCCTTCGATTATGTAATCAATGTAGCTTTGGCATGTTGGTTTGACCTCATGTACGATGAGGAGGAGAGGAATGAGAGGCATCGTGTGTGGTTAACGTGCGCTGTGTTCACGACCAAGAGCCATTGGACACGAGATATAAGGGAGAGAGAGAGAGAGGGAGAGCGGTGGTGGATGATGGTGGGAATCAACTGATGAGAATGTTCAGGATAGATAGCGGGTGCTTGATCGATTAAACTTGGCTCCAGTCCGTGTACTAATTCTATCTACCATGTTGTGTTCATGGGAGGTGAGTTTATCAGATTAATTGGCCACAATTTCTAGTTGTCTTGGTTGTTCATCAAACTGTCCCGCTGTGTCAGGAAAGAGAAACATAAAAAAAGAAGTAATAATGATAAAAACCAAGTATTGCCATTGAATTTTTATCGAAGCGATTCAGTTTGGAGCAATGCGAAATGTTTGGTGGGAATTTTTAAGTGGTGGAAACTTGGAAACTATCCATCTTAAAGAATTGGGTCAGGAGGTTTTCACGTTTCCTCTTCTTTTTCTTGTTCTCATTGTTGAGAAAACGTGAAGGACTGCTGCAAGATTTAAATGAACGCTCTTGACTTGGGTGAATGGCATAAATAATAATAATAGAAAAAAAACGAAAAAGATCGGAAGAGAATATAGGGATTGTGATGATTATAAAGGGAAAATAAAAAAGGAAAATATGTCGATGAGCCAAGTATAAGAATAAAGGCCAAGTTTTATTTCATGCAAATGTTAGTGCAACAATTTGGTTATAGGATGTGGTGTTTGTGAATGACAAAACTAGAATAAAATATATAATAAAATACTGGGCGAATGTCAATGCCGTGGAAAGTCATCACTTTTACTTCATACTACGAAGTAG
>CAJUYH010000900.1:1497-39675 GCA_910591685.1 Galerucella tenella | reverse complement strand
GAAAAAAAAAAAAAAAAACACGTATACGCACGCAATTTACAAAGACATCAAAGGTATACACAATCAGGTTTTTTTTTTTAATTATTTTTCACTGAGATGCTTCAACATGTAGAAAGTTGTGGAGAACTTTCTGTATCGCATTCACCAACGGAAAATGATCCAACATGTCCTAACATAGAGTCAAATAGTAGATATAGAATGGCAATAATTCAACGACCATGAAGTGACAAATGTTATTACTTCGCGTAACTTTTATTCGTACATTATTTGCATTCATTTCACAATTGTAATTCTATTACTACTTAGCAAGAATGTCATCTCAGTTACGTAAGTCTACATAAGACCTCCCCAAACCCATTTCACTGGAAACCCTCCCGGCAAAAGAAATACCAACCACAGCCAACAAGAAGCAGGCAAAAGTGAGGAACTATCTGTGATGGTATATATGCGGATGATGGTGGTGAAGCCACCCTCAAATTTACATCTGTTCCACTTTGGTGGAGCTCAACACATAGCCGAAAGGTATACAATCATCTACACACGCGCGTTGACAAGAGTGGTCTTATAGTGACAAAAGCCGGACAAGATAAGTGTGGCGAAGGAGCAAATGAAAAGATGTGCACGATTGTCACGTTTGTTCATTGGATCGAGACAGAAGTGGTCATTGTCTCACTTATTGTCAGTACACACGTTCGCATACTCAACAGTGACGTGAATTCAGAACCAAAAAAGGTCCGCCAGAAACAACATTCGCATCCATGCAATGTTTCCCTTTCTAAAGTGTCAAGTACGCATATGTTTAGATCACAAACGTTCAAATGTTGCTCAATATTTTATTATCATTTATTATATTCAAAATAATGAAGACACTATATAGTTGTATACTTGATCAAATATAATTGTATCAGGATTTTCTAATAAATATAGAGTGTAATTTCTTACAAGATTTTTAACAAAAGTATATTATAATTTGCAAAAAAATTTTGTTGCTCAGGACTATACTGACATTTTTAATCTGAAATAGCAATTATTTTGCAGTTCGTAAAAGTGATTGTGTTAAGATTTTTTATGGAAGATTGAACTAATCACAATGTTCTCATTGTTTTGAAATGAATTGTGATATTAATTGATGGGAGTATTGCACTATTACTGATAATGTCGATATATTCCACAATCAACAATAATATCCCACTCTTTCATAGAAACATGTATACATTGAACAATATATACATGAATTTACCTAAAACTTATCGTTTATTTTACAGATCATATACAAAGTTTAATTGTTAAAGTTTACTTTATATATATATATATATATTGATGGCAAACTCTATTCGAATAGAATATTTTTAGTAAGTTCACTTTGGTAAACGTGAGTTTTCTCCACTTATTTTTTTCCTTTTTCTTCTTCTTTTGAACCCAACAAGGTTTATCATGTGCAATCTTTACTTTTTTAATCTCACCATAAAAATGCTTAAAGACGAAGTTTACATTGCAGTGAAATGGTGATGAAGAAACATGAAAGAAGTCTAGACGTGTGGTAAAGTCGTTGAATAATTTTCATAGTGATAGTGATCGGCCATTTTCCAACAACGATGTCTTATTCTCATTTGTCTATGGCAAGTGAACACACCACATTCACGTGTGATGGCAATAGTGAGACTTTAACTTGTGATGTAATCGCCATAATGAAATTTAAACCCGTGGGTTTGTTCAACATTCGACTAACTCGCTCTATTCCATTCCCAACATGTACTGTTATATCTTTATAGAACTCATTATATGTGCTCTAGATATATATTCCCAAGTGTATATATACATATACATATGTATACATGAATATATACACATTGATAACTGGTATATAACTTGAAACCCGGTGGAATTGCCGAAAGGATTTGCCATGTGGATTGCTGGATATTCGAGCGCAGTCTTCAAAATCCTTTCGAGAAATTCTAACCGTGTAATAATCTCTATGGCTATTGACTGAAGCAAGAAAACGAGATAGAATGAGACATTGCTATTCTCATATTTTTTCCCACATTCTACAGGATTATCCTTTTGGAGAAACAGAATTTCCCATACATCCCAATTTCGCCATTGCGTATTTGCTTTTTTTCAAGTGCTATATTTTGATCATGGACAAATTGGATAGACTCTTTTTGTATTATGGCTGGATATTGAGTGTGTCATTGATAAAAATTCAACAAATATTATCTTTATTTTACACAATAAAATTGTTATTACGAATAAATGTCAACGATTTTTTAGTTTTATTTCGAGATAGATTGTTATTTTTGAAAATGAGCTTATAAAAGTGTTGAGTTTCATTGCGTGCATAGTGTCCTTTCCTGTCGCAGCTCGATCGACATCCGGGGGTTCCGGGTCGTTCACTGTAGGCAGCAGACCACCTTATATACATTCAAGACGAGGTCTGTGTGAGAGAGGGAGACCATTCTACTGTGCCACCTTCCCCGCCATATTCCCCATCGACGCTGTGGGGTTTCCGGTTCCTTGACATCGCCATTGACTCTGTATGGTGATGCGGGGGAGGTTGGTGGGTGTGTCAACGGCATCAGTTATATATGTATATATAATAATACGAATTGTAGAAGCCAAAAGGCTCGATAAGCTGCTCCGTTCCTGCTTTGATAATAGCCTCTGTCATTCGCTGCAAGAGGTAGAATTGCTCGCGAGTTTGAGTCGAAGAGAGGATCACATTCAAACCCCTTAATAAAGCTCCATCGATGCGAACCAAAGGTACGCCTTAAACTGGCCCCCAATTTTCAATTCCAACTGGCATTTCTATCTGTACTTAGTCACTTTTTGAAATCCTCAAAGGTATAAATCATTTATAATGGAAATGTAACATTAAATCACCGGACAATAACTATTCGACAAACCTCTTTTCTTTTCCATTCATTAAATATTCTCTCTGTTTAACATTATCTTGGATTATAAATGTTTTGTTATTTTTATTTCTCATTCATAGTCTTGTCATATTCCTCCGTACGCGCTTTATTTAATGACAAAGTTTTAATGGAAACTCTTCTTTTTTTTTTTTTTTTCCTTTTTTTTTGTCGAATATTCTTTTCATTCTTCATTTAGCGCGCTGTAGAAAATGTTCTATTCAGGCGCGCTCTTCCATTCAGGCGTAATAAAAATTTTGAAAATGTTGAAGCATTTTAAACTTTGAACCAGTAAAAAGTTGAGCGGGGGCTGGAAAAAAAGAAAAGGGCGCTGGAAAATGTTTTACATTGAGTTTTTATTTCATACGTCCCTTTTTATTTTTCATATATTCAAATTATAACCCTATACTCCCATATGCGAACAGTTCAGCCGACACTTTATTCGCTCAAAAAATTAAAATTTCCGTCTCACCCACTTTTTCACTCATCATCATTCCGGTTAACGAACTTTTTCTCACACACTGTGTATACAAAAAGGATTATAAGCATTTGTGCGCAAGCTGGTCCACCGAAAATTCCGTCACACATACAATCCATACAATGGCTAAGTGATGGTATATATAGAATTCAAAGGGTTGCCATGAACAACCAACTGTTCCATTTCATCCCCCTTCAGTATCCATGTTCATCCGCCCGCGTGCTTATCATCCAACTCAAGTGCTAGCAAGCCGGTAGTTGCAAACAGGAGTGTCCGGTGGCTTTCCTCATAACTATTTTCAACGTAGATCCAATCTTCATCACCGCCATTTTGTATCCATGTTTAACGCGAATTGCCAAGCGTAGATATATTCGTAAAATCGATTAGAGTGACTGTGTTGCAGTGTAAGCGACATTTTGCCAGCAAATTACATTGACGCCTATGTAAAAGAATTTCCCAAATTGATAACTGTCACTATTTTAAGGACATATATAACTTTATATTTATGGATATATAGGCGAGCACCATCGTCTACACGATCCTCGAAGCGTGATGTACACCATTATACGTTTTAATTGCATCCATTAGTGGGTGCACCACAGGCTTTAGAGGAATGGTGGTGTGGGTACATAGAACACCACTGTTGCCCTAACGCTTTCAGTGTTGCGTTAGTAATGCGTTTATGCACTACATCAACGCCACTGTAGGTATATTCTTTTTATTCACCTCTATTTGTTTGTACCAACTGATTTATCACTCTCATGAATTTGTTCACTCTACAACTGCCTTTTTCTCATGTCAATGGTGTAATCGCATTCAATTCACTCTGTGAATTGCAATTATATATGAGGCGAAAATATGAAAAAAATTGTTATATAATTCAAAAGTCCACCTTCACTTCTTTATAACGAGAAATGTTGTAACATGTTCTTTGTGTTTGTCTATGTGGGAATATGGTAATACTCGTCATTTATTTCCATTCGTTTGTGTGCGAATTTCTCTCGGTATATTATTTACAATTAAATTCATTATTTTTCTTTTATTTAGTATAAACTCGCTTTTGTTTCATTAAATTCAAGCTAAAATCAAATGAGCTGTACCTTTTTACATAACTAATGATACCGAAGTCACGGGGGTTGGTTTTTTTATTTTTTATTTGCATTTTCGTATAATAACATTCGGTAGCGGGTGGATTAAATTCGTTTGAATCGTGGCAACTTCTTGAATGATACACAGGCAGTGAAGAAACATAGATCTAACTACAGAATGATAGATACTGAAATTCCCTGTGCGTTGGCAAAAGCAGTTTACTGGGAAGTGTGCGCAGTAAGCAAGCACACAAGCACAAATTTCAACTTGCACGACTCTTGCTAACTTTCCCAGTGGCATTTGCCAGTACAACTCTCATCTTCATGCTTCCTCTTTTCATCCCCTACAACCCGGGATATCGTCTACCTTCCTATCAACGGTGAACCATCTCCATCTTGTCGATGTGACCTAGCAGCAGATGCTCCAAACGACTTCCGCCCGGCAAAAGTTCACCGAGTAGTTGCCCGTCGAGACGATAGCGTCCTTTTTTTTCATCCTATATCTCTCTTTTTTTGTTTGACTTTTCACCATTTCCGCATATATATGTACTCTATGAGGTTTTTATTACCGACCAAACGGAATATTTGACTTGAAAACAGTTTAATGAATATTTTAGGCTCCAATATTTGTTGATATGAGTTCTCTATGACATGTAGCTTTTTATTGGATTTCCAAGTAGTATTTTGGCACGATTGTACGTTGTTAATTCGATCTAGTCACGTAATAAGCTCATACGTTCAGAGGGATTTCTCGGGTAGTTGGGTGCTCCTGTCAAATTTCACGATCCGTTTCCGCATCTATGTTACGCACGAGATACTACCGCCTCAATTTTTCTGCTTCACCTTCTCCAATTACGTCTGAGCAATATTGGAAATCCCTTTGTTTCACGTTTCACGATTATTCCTTTTATTTCCTTTATTTCATTTATCTGCGTTGAGACAGACAGCAGAGAGAAAGAACAATTTGTTGAGGTGGAATTTCTATATGTGTATATATATATGCTTTCGCTGCAGGGTATTCGTTCAATTTTAATTTTTTATTGTAATAATGTAGAGGATGTCGCACCCAGTAATATTCAAAGTGTTGAAAACATCATTGCATTACGTTTGAAGAGAAAAGTGTCTACTGAATGCGACAAAGAAAAGTGGAAATGGTGATAGCATTCAAAGACGATTGATGGTGGGGATGGTGCCATAGGAAATAGACATGGTGAAATAAGAACAAGGGAAAATGCCAGAGCATTTAATTTAAATCAGTCTTTTGTATCAGGTGCGACGCTGCTATTTTTTCACTTGTTGTGGTATCTCAGAAGCACAAAAATTCAATTTACGAATAGACATCAATGCATTATTATATATAGAACAATATTCGGTATATTATTATTTCTCAACAATTTTCACAAGTATCGTTGAATCAGGTTGTAATTGTTCTTGGTGGAGTCCATTGAATATTGAAAAATTCGCTAAAAGCACAGAACAAACTTTGTCGTTTGTCGATGATGTCGCTCAAGATTTCGCATGTCACTCGCGTCTCTTTTCACAGCCGCACACAAACGCACACATCTTACTTTCCCGCACCCTCCTTCAAACGTATTTTCTTTTGCTCCTGCTTTATTTGGCAACTCGAAAACTTTAACGAGAAAGTTCGCATCAAGATTTGTGGGCTCGATTATCGCGTCATGGATGGCGGCAGCGGATGTGAACGTCGCTTGGTGGCGAATTGAAATGAGCAAATATATAGGAAGCCTGAAATGCAAGGTATATAAGTGAATTGTAGTATTCCTTTAACAAAGCTCTGTTGTTATTCTTTTCTTTCGCGACATTGAATGGAGTTTGTTGATGAAAATGGATTTTCTCGCATTGGCCTTTTCTTTTTTCAACTTCAATGTAACTGTGAAGCATATACTCTTCTGAAGTAATTTGTGGATATGCATCGGTGTCTCATTTCGAATTTAGACTTTAATATTCGACCAGACAGATTGGATTGTCGACAAGCCGGTTTTCCGTAATGCCCACTGTATATTCACATGACTCGACATACCAAAACTCGATATTTTCATTTCCTCTCTTATTCTATCTCTCCTCCACCTACAAAACGTGTTGTCGCATTCAAACTTGCCTCTAAGCAGTGTACATTCTACTCTATTTTCCGCTCCGTGAACACTTTTCTTCCCTTTACCAACCTCCTCTGTAATCTACCCTATCTCTGGTCTTGTCATTTCTATGTATTTTTGAAGTCCTATTTCTAGTTAGTTTGAAAACTTCGACATCATCTCTACCTGCCAATTTATCTCCAAACTACATCCACCTAGCGTAGTTACGATTCGGTTTACGGTTGGCAGTCATAAATACATTTAATAATGTCACCATCTATATTTTCCCCACCTAAATTATCCCAGAGAAACAGCTGTCGAAAAAAAATAATAAATAAATAAATAAATAAAATGGGAAAAGGGGAATTTGAATTTTTCATCTATTTGATCGTGGAGATAGAAAAATTAATTAATAAAACGCGGCGGATGAGGGCGTAAAAAAAAACGAATTTATGAAAGCCTCTCGCATTGGTGTGTCCACGGTGGTAAGGGAAAAAAACGAAAAAGCCAAAAGAAGTATATAGAATAGTGCAGAGTATGTAGAGATGTGGGAGGATGAGAAGAAGGCAGTGGTCTGTCGTGCACAATTAAGTCTGGCCAACGAACGAACGAAGCACGGGCTAATTAACGCTTGTGACAGGTCGGCGCACAGATGGGGTTCACCTCGTTTTATCCAGCATCACTGCTGTGCACTTTTAAACTAACAGAGAGCACACTCACACACATACACACACCCTTATATTTACTGCGTGTCTCCTGTTTGCATATCATGTGTCATACAATTCAGTTCAGGCTTTGGAACCAATTTAAACTTAATCTTATCACTATAATTTATTTCTATTTCCATTTCAGGTTCATTGCAAGAGCAGGCTGCCTTCTGGTTGCCATATTGAATATCGCCATTTGCATCGGTAAGTAGAGTAACTGAATTATCAATAATGAAAACCAAAAAACTCCCGTTTTTATGTTTCACTTGTATGGTTTCTATTATATTTTTCTATTTTTCATTTTTGTTTTTGGCTATAGTCTGTTTATTTTATGTCTAAGCATTAACGCCACACAAGCCTTCAATCCCCCATGTGAATATAAACGTTTGAATGCCTCACTTTCCATGACGGATAAAATGAAATGTTGGGACAATATATAAATTGAGAGAGAAATGAGAGAGGTAACATTTTGAGGGTAAAAGATATGGTATAAAGACATCACCTTCACTTTTATATAATGCTCTATATATATATATACATATATGGAAGTAGTAGTAGTAGTAGTAGTAGTAGTGGAGGTGGTGGTAGAGCGGTGGAGAGGAATGGTGGAATAACGCGTTTCTCTTTCCTTCTCGAGTTTTCTCAGGAAGGAAAAACGAAACCGGAAACTTCGGTTTCGCGTGTCGCATCGCGTTTATGTGGTTGTGAGTGAGGAAGTAATGTCTGTGGAAAGCTTGGAGAATACTGGATTCGCTCCACGGATCTGTAAGTAATCTCTCTGTATGTTGATGTGTGCAAAGCTCAGTTTCACACGCGCACACACACACACATCGTTTGGATTATTATATACTATTTTGTGAAAATCCAAATTCGATAACTTCAATACACTAAAATAAATCACAGTGCGCCATCTACAATTGGGTAAAGATGTAATCTACGTTATCGCGCTCAGTGAATTAATATTTTTAGCATGAATAAATTGAATGTATTTAAGATGGGGGTGGGAAAAATAAATTCTGGTCTAGTTGACCAGAATTTTTTTTTCTCCTCCTTTCGGTTTTTATGTTCAGCTGTAACGGTGAAATGTTCATGATTATGGTGTAGTTTTATAGGGTGAAAAGTAGGGTGAAGATGGAGAAAAGCATTCGTCGGTGGCTGTGCTTGCTCAGATAATGAAAATCCTCGTTTATTCGTTGAGGAATATTGAGACGACGTTGAGCTGGAGAGCGCGTTGATGTTGTCGTTGAAATATATTGAAAGCGAACGAGGGAATGAAATTGAGAGAGAAAGATGTGTATGGTAGTTGCTACATATATATATAAAATACCATGGTATGTTTAAACGTGATGGAATTTCTCTTGGAGTTTATATTTGAACCTACATTTCTAACTGAATACCTTCTCTTACACAATTTAAATGCTTGAATGAACTATATTCAACAAAATTTCAAATTCATCCTACAGGCAACATGAATTAATTAGTTTAACGTAATCTCGTTTCTGAATGACTGTCTAATAAACATATACATATAAATATATATATTTAAATGTATTTCGTTGGTTACCACTAATATTTATAAATATCGCTGTGAATATCTTTTGCTTGAAGAAAATACAACGATATCATATTTATGATTAATTTCTGTTTTATATAAATAACAAAAGTGTATGAACACACTCTAATGTTATTTATTATTTTCTTTTGCTAATGAAAATGAAAAAAAAAAAAGGAAAAATAATTCGATATTTTATTCATTTTTTGTTCAACACTGCACGGCAAGTGCAAGTCACTTAATTGGATTTTAACGAACAAAAACACCCGTTACTCTCTGGAGTATATATATTTTTTTTTATTTTTGTTCTTTGTTGCCAACCCCCTGTGTGCGAAGTAGTTAGCACAGTTTGTCAGAAAGAGAAAGAAAAGGAGTGAGAGAGAGAGAGAGAGAGAGGAAAAGAGGAAAAGAGTATAGCGCGTAATTCTGATGTGGAAACTGAGCGGCGACAAGTAAAAGTTATAAGCGAAAGAAAGAAATGAATGGCACGAAATGATGATAAAAGAGATGTATGTGAAGAGGTGGAAAATAATAAAAAAAAAGAAAACGACAATATATATATACTCAAATTGTTTGTGCTTTTGCTTTTGCCTATATTTCAGTGAGTCCAATTTTTCAGTGAAAAAGTATTTGTATACATAACATACAATTACTTATACGCACAAGCACCATACGATTCTCTTTTTTTTTTCTTTATTATTCACTTTGACGAATTATATAATACGAACAATCGGTGAAGGGGTGGTAAAAAAAATTGTAACATTTTTTTTTCTTCTCTTTGAATGTTTGGCAATTCATTTTTCCAATCGAACGAATTTTATTTCATTAAATTCAATTTCATTCGTTTCAGAATCCCGTTATATAATAATAATAATAATAATAATAATAATAATAATAGTGGTAGTAAATAAATAATATGCGATAAAAATCAATTGACAAAAATTATTTTCTCATTATCTTGTTAAATTCAATTGGACTAAAATTATTAAAAGTAATGACGACAAAAAAATTGACAAACAATCAACGAGTGTGAATTTTATTTCTCTACCATGTTTCTATTATATAGAGAATAAAATTCAATAGATAAGTTAACTGATGTGTTCATATAACATTGAGATGAAAAACCGCGTGAGGTCGTGCTTGCACGTTTCATCGGATATAGAAGTGAACGGTGCCAGTGAAAAGAGCCAATATTCCACACAGTTGAGCGATGAGACGACTCGTAAATATATATATATACATAGTGTGTATATATATACGTTTGACTGTGTGTGAAGTTCAATTCATTGGGGAATTCAATTAGCGCCAGTTGCCGTAAACCTCAAATAATTTGCAGCCGCTCCATGATTTGCCTTAAACTCACCCTCAATTTCTATCGTGCCTTTATATTCTCATATACTTGGTACTCTCTTCGTCGATAGAAACTCGCTGGACTAACCCTAAACTCAACTTCATCCTATTCCTCTTGCATTCTATGTATATATGTATACAATAATAATATAATATAATATAATATAATATATTCCTCCTAGTGTTGGTTTGTATGTACACATGTGTCGCCCTCTCACGATAGCGTCTCAGCAACTTTGAAACTCAATTTATAAATCTATTCAAGACTTTTCTTTTCAGAAGAGAAAAATGGCAGTGGCGAAGTTTATAGGAAATTAATTCGTTCAAGGAAATAAAAAATATTAAGTAATAGGAAATATTTTTATTTGATTATTTTTACTTTTTTCTTTTCATACCTTCCGTTTCGTTTCTTTTTCTTTTGTTTAGATATGTATGACAGAATGAATATTGAGGAGTTGTAATATCGTGGGGTAAATCAGATATGCAAATTTACCATTGCAATAGAAAAATTCGTTTTATATAAAAAATTACATAACTCCAGAATTTTATATTTCCTCCGGTGAAAATGCAAGTGGAGACGTAAAATAAAACAAAAAAAATCAACGTAAAATCTTTTTCATCTTTCCTCATCCTTCAATCTCGAGCATATATATAATAAAGCGAAAGTATAAAACTGGATGACTTGTTTATAAAGTTCCAACTTTTCACTATATAAAGAAAATATAAATGAATAAAAAAAAATGAGAAATTTAACGAAGTTGTCTTATTCTTGCGCTATATTTTTTCTTCTATTTTTCATACTTGTGGTGAGATCAAAAAAAAAAAAAAAAAAATAGAAAGAAACAAGTGTATATATTTTTGCTCCACGAACTTTGAAGTCACACACAGCGTCTTTGCACTTTGATGTGGTTTTTTTTTCAAGCCAAATATCTCCCATGCTTCCTGAATTTCGCCTCAACGCTCAGCTTCAACACATTATATATACATCTATCCATGCATATATACAACTGATGCAACATTGCCGCATGCCAAAGGCTTTTGTCGATGTTAAAAGAGCTTATTGAGACTGGAAGACGGTATACGTGAAGATGAGGAAGCCTTGTCTAGAGGCAATTTATCAAACTGCTATATTTCTCTCCAATTTCCTCAAGACTCGACTGCAAAACATAACAGCAACAAAAAATCATGACGTGATATATTTTCATGGAAAATCTGACATTACAAATGATAAGGAAAGAAATAATAATGATAATAATAAAAAAAAAGTAAATTTCTACCGCTGCACAAAATAAATAAGAAGAAGAAATCAACCTGTGGAAATATAATTACCATTACCATCTAGAAACTTACAAAATAGAGAATAATGAAAGAAACCAAAAAAAATCTAATGAAGATAAAATAGCCAACGAAATGATGGAGCAATTGTTTCAATTTCTACCCTCATCAATTGGCAGTTGGTAGAGGAACGAAAAAAAAAAAAAAAAAACAAATGGCACTACATAGTAAAGAACAGAAAAAATATCACCCTCCCAATGTTGGACTACTTTATTTCTAGAACTCTTGCATGCTGGTTTATATCGAAGAGGATCTTTCTCTCTCTGTTCCTATTTTTCTCCCTTATCGCTTCCGCGCTGTCGAATGATAAATACCACAGATTTACCCGCACAGCGGTACTGCCACCACCAGCAGTAGCAGCATCACCCACCAGCAACAACGAGAGTTCACCTTATTTTCACTTTTGCTGATGTGTGTGTGTGTGTGTGTGTACTGGTAACGGTCGATAAAATGCTCTGAATTTTCCCGTGCAGACGACGTTTGATATTTATACTTGAACTTTGCCATATCATTATTATTTTCCAACACTTCCTTTTAATAGCATCTGATTAAAATTCTATTTTCATGAACCAAAGGAAACCATTTCGGGAAAATAATACGAAGAAAGGACAGCTATAAAGATTGTGCGGAGGATATTTCAATCATGATAAGCATCGATCTAAAGTAGATCAGTGGATATAAAGTTCACCGGATATCATATCATCAACTCCAATGTATCAGTTCCGGCAATATAATAGACAAAGAGAAATAGTTAAGACAATATCATTGCAAATGAAATAGTGAAATGTGGTAAATGTTGAGAATGTATATTTCTGTACATACACCGGTATTTTATATGGAGAAAATCAATGTTAAAGAGGAGAAGCGAATGTAGATAATACTTAGGGACAGCCTCTAACGTGATATTTCATATCAGATTGCCTCAATACTTTCATCCCTTTACAGACAATATGCATTGGATTTTATCGCTTTGTTGTCGTGGATTGAGAAAGATGAATTTCAACCATTAGAATCCTGCAATATATTTTACTTAACGGCTTGGAAATATACAATCCAGTATAAATTGACAATAATATTTTCATCAAACGTCAATATCAATTCATGATACCTATATATACATATATTATTTTTTAATTTATATCGTGACAGTATCATTGTTTGCATTGGAATTATTAGTCTGCATTTCTGATAATGGCGGTTTAATCAAGCCTGTCATTATTGAAATTCTCTGATGACGTGGAAAGCGGAATAGCTGGAATATTATTATTGTTGCAGATATGAAGTGGAATTGTCGTTGATTGTCGAAATATCAAAAGCACCCCCTTTGTTATAAATGGCTATCGAAATATTGTACATACATATGTATTGGTAATGAACGAGTGTACGCGCCTACTACAGCAACACTTGATTTTGAATGTAACACGCACGTATATATATATATATATATATATGTGTGTGTGTGTGTGTGTATGCAATCAATGAGCGTTGACCGGAAACTGACTGTCCACTTGTGTCAGACTGTCAAACACTCTATGTGCGAATCACGACGATGGGGATTCCCATTTTTGTCTCCCTCTTATGCATTAGTTGTTACAACTGGCGTCAGAGCGCGCACAATCAAAATTTCAAATCGATGTATTCGGAATGTTGTCAGACCAATGAATTTCACGCCTGGGCCACGTTTTTCTATCTATTTTTATTTATTTTTTCCTTTACTTCTTTTTCGATTATAAAAATAGAATGAATATTGCATTTTTATAAGCAACATGCGCATAGTGAAACGAATGTGATTGAACATATTTATTAATGTGAAAGAATATTTTAAAATTCATCGTGTGACACTTTTGTGTGTTAAATTTAATGAATTATTTTCGTTACAATTTGTCAGTATGTATGTGTGGAAATGGATTTAAATGGAAATTGTGTCGCAGCATCCATTTAAAGTGATCTGAATAATAAAAGACAATTCGTTGCCAACTCGCGCGGTAAAATTCATCGATATATGTTGAAAATTGAAGTATGTACAGGCATTTACTGAACCAGAAATACGAATCATGAATATATCTATGGAGTGACATTTCATTGCCATCCAATCGTATTCATCCAATTTCCATAAATTTCTAATTTTCAGGAATGAAATAACACGTCGTTCGTGCAATTTACATCAACCGGAAATATGTTGAATATATTTTATTCGATGGTGATAAAACATGGTAACTAGGATATAGGTCCACACAATATCAGAATATTTAATATAGAGGAATATCTCTTTATTTGTTCTTTCGTAATATCACACCAGAATATAAAAAGAAAATAGATATTGAAAAGATATCATTTAAATTGCCAAAATGGTAAGGAAATTTGCCATGTTATATGCGTGTAACATTATCGTCATTGTTGCGATCGCAATTCTTCACTGTATAGAAATTTATCACGTTCTACCGCGTCACCATAAGTAACCTAATCATGTACTAGCAGGAAGGATCTGTTGTGGAGGCATCGATTCACAACGAAATTCACTTACATGCCTCATTAAACTTCACTTGTATATCTCACCGCTTCATTCGGTTAAAATCTTCTTTATCGACAAATACGTTTTTACCCCCTCATTTTGTGTTATTGCTGTTTTGCGCCCTCTGCCCAAGGCGTCAGTAAGTATTGTCAAAAGTCCCATTCCAATTTCTTTTGATCACTCTTCCCCAGTTTTAATCTTCATTGTTTGATCGTTCGGCGCAATATATCGAGCTGTATTTTGACATTGCTTTTATATAATTCTACTGAATAATGATTTTGGTGTTCGTTGCACGTACAACATCACTTTCCCCACTTGTATAATAGAGTAATGACTATGGATTTTCTATTATCTTTTTTGTTTTTTACTCTTCTCAACTTGAACGCCATTTTGTACTACCAACAACACTGCCACAGACTTAGCAATTGCAATTCCGAATGAGTCCAATGTATTGTGAAAGAAACAGTGGATGCTATTACCCTTCATCACCTTGTATTTCCTACTCTATTCTTTCCATTACTCCATTCTCTCTTCATACTCTCTCATTCACTGGTTGCCTCTTGTATTACATACTTTTTTTTTTCTTCTTTTTCCGCTTTTTTGCCTTTTTACTTGCTATATTCAGACAATGAGAAAATCCCAAGCCAACGAGGTTCCGGAATAAAATCGTACCCGAACGCTGGAGAATTAACGATTTGCACTTGGCTGAATTTAGGTTACGATAATGATCTCAAATGGATGGTGAATCACGACGAGAATGAAAATCATGATTGAACAAATACATCACTATTCCTCATTGTTGGCTTTATCATAAATTTTATCACATTCCAATGCCAGTATAAATCATTCCAATTTTCCAATATTCGATTTATCGCTAATGAAATTGACAAACTGATATTGCCACATGCATTATCACATTTATTCCAATTTTAAAATGAACAATTGGAAAATAGCTTGATAGATTTGTGTGAACAAATCGAATAGGCTGATAATTGCATATATAAAAAATTATACAAGCGGGATTGTACAGTGAACTGGAAATATTTAATCGTATAATAAAGTCGGTCAATTTAATTGTAGAGATTGCAATTAAGCAACAATTAAATATCAATTTCAGTGGAGTGACTTCCAAAAAGTGCAATTCGAATTTTAATAGGTTATTGTTTCACAATTATTCAATATCATTTCTCATAATTTATTTATTTATTCTTTTTTTTTATGTTTGTTTATTTTGCGATTTTATATTTATCAAATGACATTATCCAGATGTTATTTAGTTCGGGTATTGTTGCGTGGCGTATACGTAAATTGAAACAAACTCCTGTCGTTAATATTCCGCTAATTGCTTTGGTGAAGCCGTTTTCTATCCATATATTTGGCGAGTCGATCCCCCAGCTAAACCGAAAACGGTTTTGAGTCTCCCTCTGTTTTATATATCGGGTGGATTATCCTTTAATGTGCGATACTAATCGATACGTACTGCAAATGCAATAGATACATTGGAATAAATATCTACATTTCACGTGAAGAAATGGTAAAAAAATAATCCTAAACAATATATATATATATATATATATACAAGTACTACTATTATTGCTGCTACGAATAATAACACAAAATTTAGATTTATTAAGTATAAGTGAGAAGGAATAATTTTCAAGCCGCGTCGCTGTTTGCCGGACGAAAGTTTTAGCCATAATAGTTTGCAAACTCACTGGGTGAAAACGTTACGTTATGATTATGCTGAGGGAAAATAATCCACTCCGTTCATGTCTATATATTGTAATACAGAAAGTGTGTGTATGTATATATATACATACAGTTGAGCTATAATCGCGGATTAATTTACCGTTGTTATCGAGATGCATACCGGCGTCGAATAATATAAAAACCCACCTACCGCAGCGCCATTCACCAAACTCAATTCATTAAATTTATAATAACTTTCCAATTCATTTCCCTGGAATTAATCAAGAGACCTTTGTCTATAAAATTTCGCCCCACAATTTCCACGATACTCTCAAAGAAATTACGCTATTTTAATTGGAGGATTGATATAAAGAACAGACGTTTGGGTGAGAACAAACAAATGGGAATCCTGGAAATTAAAGAGCGCGAACATTTGAATTTTTCTTATCT
The DNA here is from genome assembly GCA_910591685.1 of Galerucella tenella. NCBI lineage: Eukaryota > Metazoa > Arthropoda > Insecta > Coleoptera > Chrysomelidae > Galerucella > Galerucella tenella. The sequence continues at coordinate 23,512 of CAJUYH010000900.1, read as the reverse complement.
TCTATTTAGTTTTGTATAATTCATACTAGTATTTCTTAACCTATAAGGATGATATTATTTCCATTTGTAGTACCATAATCTTAATGAAATATTATATTTTAACATCCAGTAAATATGAAATGCACAATGAGTTTGAGAACAATTGGTTATAATACGTAAAGTGGTTGTAAATGATGTTATCATATCTTTTGACTGTTGTATATAAGAAGAGAAGAGAGAAGGGAAGATGAGAATGTGGCAGTAAAAAAGCTCAAGTTATTGCCGCTGCGAAACGTTGCGACAACCTGAATGACATAGACGAAGAAGAATGAGAGGAATAAAATGAAGATAGGATAAAAGGAAAATCGTTTCTATGTACTCACTTACACGAGAAACACGCTAGAGAGAACTGACGAAAAATAATAAAAAAAAAAAAAAGATAAAAAATAAAAGAGTAGATAGAAGAATGAAAAGAGAATGGGGAAAGAGGATAAAGCGCCTGCTAGGCGGATTTTCCTTCAATGGCGTAGCTGCCTTCGCTACGCCAGCCATTTCTTCGTCTTTTTCTTTGTTTTTTTCGCTTCTGATCGATCTGCACCACTTCTCACTCGCACCCACGCGATTTCCGCGTCTCCTTTACGCCGATTGGCTCTTTCAAAACATTCGTATATACATATATACATAAGAAGAAAACCCCGTGATGTTTTCGGGGGTTTATAAAACACTCGTGCCAAAAGATTTACTCCCTTTCGTATCCTATTCTTCTCTTTTTTTCTTAAGCGATCCATCAGCGATTCCGCTACGTCTCTCTGTCCTTGTACTTTTCATTCGCGCTAAAAGGTCCCTTGCACATTATTTTTCTTGGACAATTCATTATAACCCACAGTAAAAGCTTTTGTTGCTGCTATTATTCTTTATATATATGTATATATATTTTTTTCTGAATTAATGATGTACTCAATATTTAAATGATAATAATTAATATAATGTTAATTATTTTGTTTTAGCGAGCAATAATGTAAATGAACCGCCGATATTTGATGCCGGTGGAACGCCATTAGGTTTACCGCTGTATGAATCAACCGCTGTTGGTACAGAGATATTTACATTGAAGGGTCACGATCCAGAGGGTTCACCGGTCAAATATGGAATCCAATCAACTGATAAATTCATCGTTGATCCAAATACTGGTGTTATAACATTGGCTAAGCCACTTGATCGAGAGGTAAATTGAATTCACAACAATTCCAAAATTCATTCATAGTTTAATTTTCATTTGATTGAACTTGAACATCAATCACAAAATTATTTATTAAATATACAAGATAGAAAGTGAAAGAATAAATACAATTGATACTTTATATATCAATTTTTTATTATTTTTTTTGTTTTTTTCAAAGTAGTCTATATTATAAATTATTATTATTTTTTTATATTTCATTATTATTAATATAATTTTGAGTTCAATTAATTGATTCATATGTGGAATTTAATACGAGAGAAGTTTCTCATCGGAATTTAATATTAATACGATAATACCTGTAGATATTCCAGTCAAATTCAGGAAAAAAAAAAAACAAATAACTGCGCGACGTGATTTATATTTAACCCTTTTACGACTACTGGAGCACAACTGTTCCAGACCAAAAATTGCAAAGAAGTGCAACACTGAAAATAATGAGTGGGTGTTATTTTACATTAATCAATTTCTGAACGTATGTTTTTATTTTTCATTTATGGTAACGCTGCATCTCGAACCAGTCATTCTTTGTTTATGGTCATTTGGAAATTGACTGTTTGTTGTTGGTCCTGAAAGGGTTAAATATCAGGAAAAAGGAAAAAAAAATTGGCAGAACGGAGAATACATTTGGCGAAACAAATGTATATTAAACCCTCGCATACTCTACTGTGTATGGGATTAATGTGTTGGGAATGAAACGAAAAGACTGGATAAAAGCAAAAAACAAGGAAATACAAACCGATACACCAATAGGTTTAGGATGAAATGAAATGGTATAGGATGAAATTGAATTGAACAGAGTGAAACTGTGGATACCTATCGAATAAAGGAATATGAACAGCAGATATACAGACAGAGAGAGGGTGCGAATTGAATGCAGTGTTTGGTTGTGTGGCTCATCATCCACCACACATTCACAATGCAGACACATGTGTCTGAGGGTACCACAAAATAAACGGACAAAAGCAACGCATATACTGCACCACACATTCACATTTATATCACGTGCAGTTTTATAAATGTAATGGTGCAATGTATACGACTATTGTACTCTCGTCTTTCGTCAATATCTGTATCGAAATAATGAGGAGCCAGACGAAACACCGATACGGATATACATGACAATACACAAACGTTCAATATGTATAAAAGCCCGATCGACATTTGTGTGACGTTTTCAGATAATGGAAAACGAGAAAAGGGAATACAAGAAAAAAAAACAAAAATGAAAATAAGAGGGAAGAATTTGACTGGAGGCAAATTACTGTAATCTGTTTCTTTCCTTTTCATTCATTCATTTTTTTTTCTTTCTCATGATCCGCCTCCACCACATCCTGTCAGATACAATTCTATGTTTTCTAGAGTTCCAATAATTTGTATCATCGATTGGGAGAAGTTTCGTACAATTCATTGTAGTATCTTGCACTGGATTGACATGAATTTATTTATTCTGATGGAAGTATTAGTATACAACTCCGCACTAGCGGATTTCCATCCAATCAAAATGGTGGACGGAACTGAAGATATATGTGGCGGAGTAAAATTGATTTAGAGAGCTGTGAGGCAAAATTTTGGGCAGATTAACAAGAGAGCTGTTGCCTTGCTCCCATGCCCCCATCTTATTATTCCCACCAAGTAACCCGTTGTAATCGCATTCCACCAACTAACTGTCTTACAAAGTTGCTATAGAGATATATATATATATATATATATGTCGTGGCGTGTCTTGTCTCTCGCTTCCCGTTATTGTTAAACCCTTAAATGCAAATTGCCACCATAGTGGAAGTGGACTAGACCCGTGGGAGACTCAACGGAAACGATATAGAATTGTGTGTGCGGTCTCGGACAATTCTTGGAATACTAAAAAAGAATATAAGACACCAGTAAACCTTCTTTTATTTTATTATTTCACATTTTTGTTATTTTATTATTATTTTTTTATTTTTTTTTTTTTTTCCAGGAGAACGACACGATTAGATTTCGTGTTAGCCTTGAGGATCAAGTGCTAGAAGGACAGCAGCCAAATATTGTTGGCATTGATGCGTATGTTATTGTCCTAGATATCAATGACAATGCACCAAAATTTTCTGGCACACCGTATGAAGCGGTGGCACCTGAAAATACACCAATTGGTACGACAATATTGCCCGGAATTCGTGTGACTGATTCTGATTCATTGGGTGATAATATTGAAGTCTTTTGTGAACCACAACCGCAGGTAAAATTACATTGAAAATTGTCTTGATAATGTTTTCGTACTCTGTAAATTCAATCATTTTCATTTTTTTCACCAATTTTATAGTTTCCCGATGCTTGCACAAAATTTGATATTGTTGATGTGGAAAAAAGTGAAAATACGTATGTGGGTGCATTGGTTTTACGTGAAACGCTCGATTACAAACAGCGGCCATTTTATCAATTGCTTTTGCGTGCGAGCGTAAGTGAATTCAATGGTGTTTAAATAATTAATTATAATTGCATTTGTTTGTGCGATTAATTTTTGTTTCATATTAATTTTTGTAGGATGGAACGAACAATGAGACAACTGGTGTGGAAATAAAAGTTGCCGATATACAAAATAGTCCGCCGGAATTTTTGAATTCATTGACGGGAATTGTTAATGAAAGTGCGCCAATTGGTACATTAGTGATGAATGTTAAGGCGCGCGATGGCGATCGCGGTATGCCACGTAAAATAATTTATGAATTGGTTACAAATCCATTTGATTATTTTTTGTTGGATATGGAAACGGGGGAGTTGAGAACGGCCAAACCATTGGATCGTGAAGCGCTACAAAATTCAACTGGTGTATTGACATTGAGAATTCGTGCACGTGAAATTATTGATGGTGTACCAGGCAATGATAATACCACTGTATCAATAGCTGAGGCAACAGTTACAATTAAGGATGTCAATGATGAGCCACCGACATTTAATAGACGTGAATACAGCGTTGAAATACCAGAAAATGTTCCTGATGGAATGCCATTACCGCATTTAGATATGAGCGTGATAGATCCCGATCTTGTAAATCACTTTTTCATACACTGAAATGGATTCTTTTTTTTTTTTTTTTACTTTATGCTATTCACAATAATTTATTGAGAATTGAACATTTTTTTTTCTTGTTCACAGGACAAAGGCGCAATTTTTAAATTACGACTCGATGATATTTCCGGGGCATTTATGATTGAACCGGAGCAGGGTAGTGGCAGCACTTCCGTTACAATACGAGTAGCTAATGGTTCACTTGACTATGAAAATCCCAATCAACGTAAATTCATTTTACTGGTAATTGCACAGTCACTTGAAAAAAGAAAGAATAAATAAATAAGTAAAAATGGAAGAGTGTGAAATGTAAAAGATATCATTTTTAATTTACATGTTTTCTTTTTTTGAATGTGGTTTTTATTAGGTAATTGCTGAGGAACTCGATCCAACAACAAAATTCTCATCAACGGCTACGGTGACAGTGACAATTGCGGATGTTAATGACAATGCGCCGTCATTCAATAGTCCTACATACACCGCATTAGTTTCGGAGACAGCGTCGCCAGGAACTTCTGTAGCAACAATTAAAGCCAATGATCGTGATAGTGGCCGGTTTGTATATATATATATACACATTATATAACTTGTACATAAACAAAGCATATACAGATATATGTATATATCCATTGAGGACAAAAGTTTGGCAATGAGGGGGTTAATTGTTTCCGACCCACAAATGAAAGGTGACATTAATTGTAATTATAATTGGATAATATTTCAGTTATGGAACAGCAGGAATTGTTTATCAACTACTTGGCCAGGGTGCGGAACATTTTGCTGTTGATAAGAGAAATGGAAGTATAACTGTTGCGCCATGTCCATCACCTGGCACATCTCCGTGTCTCGATTTCGAGGAACAAAACGAATATTTTCTCAATTACAAGGTAAAAAAAAAAAAGAAAAATAATAACAATTAATTCAACGGTGAAATTGAATAATCCGCTATAAAGTATTATACTTGCAATTAAATATAACAACAATAATAATAATATGAGGTATTATAAAGTGTTATTTTTGCTGTTGAAAGGCAACGGATGACGATGGAAATGGCCAAACAACAACAGTATCATTGCGCGTTTCGTTGGCCGACGCAAATGACAGTCCACCATATTTTCTCCAAACGCAATATCGAGCGGTGGTTGATGAGGGGGCAAAAAAATTCGAGCCAGAATTGAAAATACAGGCGCGCGACCGTGACAAAACATCAAAGATAACATATAAAATCGTTGACGGGAATGATTATAATTTTTTTGATATTGATTCGAATACTGGCGAGATAGAAATAGTAAATAATAATGGGCCAATTTATCTGACAAACACAACAACTAATGAATGGATTGTACTTACTGTACAAGCTACTGATGGAATGTTTATCGACACGGCAATTGTCAATATTACCGTGAGAGATGTTAACAATAATGCGCCAATGTTTCCACAGGATGTTTATACCGCGAGTGTACCGGAAATCGCTATGCCAGGTAACAAGTTTTTTCCAGAAAATATTTTTTTCATTCTGAATATTCATGAAGTACATATGTTTTTGTTCTTTTTATTTTTTTGTTATATATTTTCGATTTGTTTTTATAGGAATGGTGGTTGATGAATTGATAGCGACTGACGCTGACAGTGGAATAAATGCGGAATTAAAATATCGAATACAAAAAGGTGCGTTTGATGATTTTTTAATAAATGAAACAACGGGAATCGTAACAGTTTCGGGTAAAATTGATTACGACACACGCAATTCATATCATATTGAAGTGATTGCACTTGATAATGGTACACCAAGTTTAACCGGTACTGCAACACTCATGATTAAAGTCGAAAATAATAATAACAAATCGCCATATTTTACACCGACAACGCAACGCGCGGAGGTAACTGAGGATTCACCAGTCGGCACGGTATTCACAACATTAAAAGCAATTGATCCCGATAGCACAACATTAAATCCATTGAAGTATTCAATCACCGAGCCAATAACAGCCATCGATAAAAATGGCCAATTGGTCACAAATAATTCCGATATATTTAAAAATTTTTTTGCTATTGATGCAAAAACTGGTCAAGTGTCAGTTGTACGTGAATTGGATCGCGATGTTGCGGCCACAGTTAGTTTAAATGTTATGGTGACGGACATATCGGCGTCGGTATTGCAACAAGGCACTGGCACACTTGTAATAACAATAATTGATGTTAATCACAATGCGCCCGAATTTGTAAAACCATGGACCAAAGATAATCCACGTTATAGAATTGAAATGCAGGAGGAGCAACCGACAGGTGCTGTTGTCGGTGCATTTTGGGCCACTGACGCTGACAGTAATATAGTGAGTTACGCTATTGATCCACCCAATTCATATTTTAATATTGACAATGTTACGGGGATTGTGCGTACAAGTCAAATAATTGATTACGAGGAGACAAAACAATTGGAATTCACGATAATTGCTTATGACTCAGGTGTGCCATTGCTTTCATCAACCGCTAAAGTGACAATTAATATAATAAATGTGAATGATCAGGATCCAAAGTTTGATGAGACATCGTATCAGGTGTCAGTGAAGGAGAATTCACCGCCCGGCGAACATGTTACAGTTGTTCATGCTTATGATAAAGACGATGGATTATTTGGTGATGTCAATTACAGTTTAGTTGGTGAACACGCGTCGGATTTTAATATTGGCCATGAAACTGGTGAGATAACTGTCGGCGCCGCTACTGTACTCGATCGTGAAGAAACGCCAGAAATAATGATAACTGTTATGGCGTCTGATAATGCGCCATTGAATTCACGACGTTCAACAACAGTGCCAGTTATAATTAATCTTCAGGATGTGAATGATAATAAACCGATATTTAGCCAGCACAGCTATCGCGCGTCAGTGGCGGAAAATTTATCGATTAATCCACCGGCGACAATTCTTCAAGTTCACGCTGATGATAATGATGATGGATTTAATGGCGATGTGTCGTATACAATTATTAGTGGCAACGATGATGGCTCATTTTTATTAAATAGAAAAACGGGATTTTTGTATCCGGCGATAGCGTTGGTTGGACGTGCGGGAAATTATCGTATTGAAGTTGAAGCACGCGATGGTGATGGTCAGGGGCCACATTCAGATCGGGCATTTGTTGATATACGTGTTATACCGGTGAATCAACATAAACCGGAATTTATAATGCCAGAATTGCCAAATGCTACGGTGGAAGTGCCTGAGGTAAATAATTTTATTTTTTTTTGCTCACATCTATTTATATACATGTAATATTAAATCGTGGGCGTACTGCGAACATTGACCGAGTCACAATTTCTATGTTTTAAATGAATACCACAAAATAAATGGTAATTTGTTTTTTTTTTTTTTACCACACTTTTCAGAATGCAGGAGTGCCAAATTATTTAGTGATGACTGTGAGAGCAACGGACAATGATCCAGGTGAAAATGGCCGTATAAGTTATCATTTAAAAGTTGGCAATCGAAATGTACAAGAGAATGAGGAATTTTCAATTGATCATGAAACTGGTGAATTGCGTGCAAAAATAATACTCGATCGTGAAGTAAAAAATAAATTTGAATTGGTATTGGTTGCTGCGGATCATGGTAGTCCAACATTTTATGAGACATTACGTCTATTAACGATACTTTTGGTTGATACAAATGACAATGTCCCGGAATTTTATGAACAATATCATTTTCAAATATCGGAAAATCGACCAAAGGACTCGATTGTCGGTCGTGTAATTGCTGAGGATAAAGACGAGGGTAGACACGCGCGCATTTACTATTATATCGAGTCAGGCAATGACGATCATTCATTTTATATTGACAAAGCGGATGGTACAATTTATACAAATAAATCATTTGATCGTGAAATACGTGACTCATATATTATTTCGATTCTCGCGGCAAACGATCCAGATTTGTATGTTAATTCCATTGATACATTACGACAATACGCAAATAATCCTGATCACGGTCATGTTAATGTATCAATAACAATATTGGATGAAAATGATTGTCCACCAATATTCGAACGTGACAATTATTACGCGGGCATATATTCAACAGCAAATATAAATGACTTTGTTGCCAAAGTGACTGCGTCGGATAAAGATCTTGGTGATAATAAAACCCTGCATTATTATGTGGCGGGTGCGAATTTATATAAATATGGCGCGGAGAAGTCATCGGGTTCCGTAGTACCAAGTCCATTTAATGTAACTCAAGATGGAAAATTAATAACAAGTGGCGATATGGTGGAATACAATCAAGATCGTTTTATTGTTGAGGTTGTGGCGAAGGAAACTGCAAGTCCAGAGCGAGATGCAATGACGCGAGTTCATGTGAGTTCATGGCTAAACAGATGTTTAAGGGGCTAGGGGCAGTTCACGGTATGAACAAATGAATGTTTTAAATAATTTTTTTTTGTTTGTAATTTGATTAATTGTCATAAAACCAACAATATTAGATTACTGTATTCTGCTTTAACTTGATTTGACATACAATAATTTAATATTGTTGGTTTTATAATATAAATTAAATTACTGACAAAAAAAAGTTATTAAAAATACTTGTTTCTGCATACCTCTGACTGCCCCTAACCTCTCAATTAACAATGAAAGTAATGCCGTGTGACAATTTGTGTATTTATTTTACATTTTTCCAGGTTTGGATATTTCAACCATCACAATTGATTCGAGTTATTCTATCACGTCCGCCCGAGGAGGTGAATCATCAGCGTGACGAAATTGTTGCTGAATTATCAAATGCAACGCAAAGTCGTGTGGTAGTTGATGATATACGTTATCATGTTGATTCATCGGGTCATATTCGCCGTGAATGGTGCGATATGTATTTACACGTTGTCGATCCAAAAACACAAACAATTACACCTGTACCGCATGTATTAAAAGCAATTGATGCCAAATATGATGTATTGAAGGATTATTATATTGGATTTGCAATTGAAAATGTTGTGGTGAGTGAAATCAAATGAAAAATAATATTAAGAGTTGAAAAACAAAAGTTATCATGATGATGATGAATTAAAAGATATCAATATTGTTCTATTTCATTTTCATTTTTTTTATAGCCAGCTTATGCGGGAGTACAAGAGGAGCCATTTGATCCGGCATTGGCGGCTTTAATTGCATTATTAGTGGTATTATTAGTGGGGGCAGTAACTGTAACCGTTGTCTGTTGCTGTTTGCGTCATTGGGTCATCACTGTACCAAATGATATTCGTAAAAAGGACGGTTTAATAAAGAAACAGATCATTGATGAATTGAATACAACGGAAAATCCACTGTGGATTGAGCAGTAAGTTGTGGAGAATGTGAAATAAAAAAATTATTTTGCAAAAAGTTTTAATACTAGTTTTGCCTTCGTTTTTAATTTCTTTTGTTAATTAATTTATTTTGTTTGTCAATTAGAAAATTGAAATTGTACGAGGAACAGGAATTAACAATGCAAGTGTTCAGTGAGCCGGACAACAGTGCATTGATAAATGAACGACGCGGCAGTGGTGGTGGAATAAGTGTTGGTATTGGTGATACATCACAGGACAATACTTATGCGACTATACAACATCCATTGACGGCCAATAGGCATCGTTCAACAACACCAGACTACACAACACTGCCTGGAAATCACAATGTATGCAAAAATATAACTGTATATTTAGAATTGAACGGAAACAAATTCGAGTGTGAAATTGACTTCTTATGAAAATTGGATTATTTCAATTGTTGCAAAGTAAAATATATTATCGTTAATTTTTTTTATTTTCTATTCATTTTATTTTATAGTTGTACGAGTCAGCGATGGGTTTTCAAGGCTCGACTTTTCAACCGTCTACAACTGTTATGCCACAATTGACCCTTGATCGCGACGGCCAGCCACAATTTGTCTCAGGTTTGGTATAAAAATGGGGGTAGAAATAACGACGAAACAGTTAATAATACAATTCATTCATTCATTCATTCATTCATTCATTCATTCATTCATTCACTCACTCATTCAATCATTCATTGGAATTGTCAGCAGTGAAGAATATAAAAATGAACAAATCGCCAACGCCATCAAATTATAAATGAAAGATAAAATGAAAATAGCACTTTTTTAATTTGTGCATGTAACGCGCACAATTAAATGTGTAAGTCTCATTCCAATTAGATAATAATTTATCTCGAATCAAAATGAAAAATGAAAAAAAAAAAAACAATTAAAATAATGATTTTGATGATAAATGTGTCATTGCTAATGTATTGATGATGTGAAGGTGATAAAAAAAGAAGAGACAATGGAAATTTTCACAGGTAAAAGAATGACCGCGACAATAACCTGGATCATATGGTCGGATATTTAAATGTGAAATATTCATTAAACATTTCAATGACACAATATAATGATAAATAAAATAAACTTAAATAATATTACTAATGGTATTAATTAAGAATATTAATAATATAAATAAAATATCATGATATATAAAAAAAAAAAGGAAAACAATGACTAAATGAAAAAGGAACAAAATGTTCCACGCATTGATAAATACTCTGATGAGTTAATTCCGAAACAAAAACGAATATTATTTGATTTTTATTTTTTGTTCAATCATTTATATTAAAAATTAACGACAAAAAGTTATTGTTCACGTAGGCATTTGTGTGAATGTGTACGAATGTGTGCGTTGCCAATACCGAATTAATTAGATTCGTAATACACAAGGGGAGACTTTGTTTCATTTCAATTTATTTTAATTTCGTTTTTTAACTTTTTTTTGTTTTCTTTTTTTCATGCACAACAGATATATGTATATAAATAAATGTTGTAGATGGATCCGTCCGGCCCAGATATTTGACTTTTTCTTTCATTATTATTATTATTATTATTATTGCTTTACAATAATATTGAAAAAGAAAGACAAAAATAGTATTAATTAAGTAAATAATTAATTAAGAATAATTTTATATGAAGGAAGATACAAAAAACTTTATCGTTTATCTTCACAAACTGCCACGCAATTTTTTTTTTCCTATTATTTTTTAATTAATTCATGTACATGTTTGATACGAACAAAAAAAAAATTAAAGTCATTAGTTATTTAATTTTTTATATATTAAATACATATATATATATATACCGGTTTATTATTCTTTTTTTTCTTTCTTTACAATTATTCCTCCGACGATATTTCAATATATACATGTTTATATCTGTGATTTGGTCGTATTATAGTTAATTGAAAATAATTGTTGCATATCCAATTGATAAAGGACGAAAAAAAAAAAAGAATAATTTCACAAATAATTCTTTGTCATTCTGTTTAAAATTAATTGAAGATTTTTTAATAATTGTTAAATGAGTGAATATTTATATTGGACGGACAATTATAGTCATATCATCGGTAGTCTGACGAGAATATCAATTAATAATACAGTAAAAATAAATAAACAAAAGTAATTAGTGAGATTAAAATTTTTCATTAATTTCAAATGAGTAACAACGATAATTGTTCACATGTAATATTGTATTCACCGTAGACATTTATCGCGTATTAAACGAAAATAATAATAATAATAATAATAAACAATATCGTGCGACCATTAATTTATTATTAACGAACTAAAACAACAATAAAAAAATAGACATATATATATATTACTAAATATAGTATTTAAAAAAAAACAATCGTGAAATTCGATTATTGATTAGATGGTTATTATTATTATTATTAACATTATTATTATTATTATTATTCATGATCACTGTTAGTTAAAACACAAAACACATTAGGAAATTTATTGTCTGTTTATTAATTACAAATTAATTGTAATATTGTAAGATATTTTATGTAACTGATTATTATATAAAAAAAGAATATCCATAATCGAAAATCAAAACAAAATAATTTTTTTCTTCAATATTTATCTGTGTTAATTAAAAAAATAATGAAATCATTTTTAACATAATTCAGTTTTCATTATTGATTTGTTTTTGTTTATTGTTTGAATATTTTGTGGTTATATTTTGATTCTGTTCGAATATATTATCAGCGTTGTTTGTCAATTCATCTTTGGGTTTATAGTCATATAATTTGACAGTTGCCTCTGGATCATTGATCCATAATTGATAGCCCTTTTTTGTCGGTATTCGTTTAGTTAATTTGCATTTTAAACATGAATATTTGATAGCTTTTATTGGCTTTGATACTAATCTTACTTTTGCTGATTCGCCAGGAATTAATGGAGACTTGCAGCCTTTGCAGATACTCCTTTTTATTTCTGGTTCTCTGAAACAATTGTTCATACAATCAATTTAATTATTATTCAAGAAGATATTTATATTGTATGAATTAATGCGGCCATTCAGTGACTTCTGAATAGGACAATCCTATCCATAATATACAATAAATAAAATATATATTTATATAATTACATTCTTAAAACAGATTTCTTTGCACAATTGATCATCATATTGCTATAGCACGATGCAGCATCAATATCAACTTTTGAAATCATTTGACTTGCCTAAAAAAAAATATTTCATTGTATATTTCTAATTCATATTCGAATATAAATTCAATAATAATATTTATTACTTGATATAAAAAATTCATTCGTTCAAAGACATCTTTGCCATGGCAAAGATTCATATGATCGCCTAAAACATAAATGAAAGAAAAACAATTGAATTAATAAACTAATTGAATTTAAACCATTCAATACTGATCAACAATCAGGTAATTACTATCGTTAAGAAAAAGAAACTTACCCATATTTCACGTTATCGACTATTCACTTGACAAATGAAAAAAAAGTGAGGTTATATTGGACAATAAACGACGCAGACGCAAAATATAAAAACATTCACCATGAAAGTCACCAATAAATCAATAAAAAAAATAAACAAATATAAATAATTGAATGCACAATAAGTTTATTAAATAAATGAAAGCAATAAATGTAAATAAATGAAATCACTTTTTTCTATAATAATATGGAGAATACATGGGTTGCTCTGGATAGCGACTTATTGTCATGGTGACATGACTTGTTGATTGTTCTGCTCGCATCACTGACGCTACACTTTTAATTACCGGTGTTGCAATATATTTCGGTGCATTATTATCATTAATACCGTTATTAGAATTACTAACTGAAATTGGCGAGCTATTATTTGATCGATCAGACAATGACGAATCAATTGCTAAACTTTCCATTTGCTCAGGTTTTAAAATACTATTATTCAAATTATTCTCGACGTCTCTATTATTATCATCATGATAATGATTTTCATTATCAATATCCAATTTTTTGTAGCCATATTCTGAGAATAGTGTTTCAATATCATCAACTCCTTGCTTCAATTCATCACAAGCTGTTGTGCATTCCGTTAAAAAACGATCCATGTCCTTTAAATAATCAGCTCTCGGTCCCATATCTTCAATCAATTCATTCTAAATATAACAAATTAAAAGAAAATAAAAATAAACATAAAATCCCTGATTAATCATCTTATTATTAACATGATAAATGAAATGATAGATTGATTTAAAATATTGACTTAATTATTTACACGAATTTGTTTAATTGGACGAATAAAATCAGCCAACAATAATTCAGCTTCTTCAACATTTTCACCACGATGACACAATATAGTTTGTGGTGTTTCCCATGTTTTTTCCAATTGTTTTATACCATCATCAATTAAACGCGCGTCCTTTTTTAATTTTTGAAATATCGTTTCCTCCACCATTATATATTTAATTATATTTATATAATTATTTTATTCTTTATTGTATTCGCTGAATTAAATAAGATGTCAATGTGTGAATAATTATTCTACTTTTTCCAGCAATTCTCAAACGTACATTTTTTTTAAATTGAAAAACATATGTATATATATACACACATATATACATATATATACAGCGAGAATGTGCAACTACCGACATATAATAAAGTAGAATAAAGTGCTATACGATAGTTTGAATTTGATAACACGTGTGGCGTCGTAATGAATCCATTTCATCTTGCACAAATTGTCCAATTATTCTATTTGAATTTCCCGCGGAAATTAGTCGCCAATTTGCAGAAACAAGTGGGGCGCTAATTATGCCAATATATTAACACTAATTCCAAGTGTTATGCACCAATTACTAGCAAATAGTAATAATAAAGACAGCTACTATACAAATTAATAAACTAACACAACAATAACATTGCAAAAAACAACTGTAAATGGAGGTTATGATTGAATTACTGAGGTTGTACATCAATAATTTATTTTTTTCATTACCATCTAATTTTCATTTCATCGTCTAAACAATGATAATATACATAATATATAACATACACACACACACACACACACATATATATATATATATATATATATATATATTCAGCACATAAATAATATATTTATGATCTAACATATTTACAAGATATATATGGATTATATATTTATATTTATCTTAATAGTGTATGTAAAAATTATTTTATTGTTTCACATTTAAACACACACACACACACATACATATATATATATATATATAACTCCATTCACATACTACTACTAATGATAATAATGAGTGTATAAATAAATTAAAGAAAAAAAAATTTTTTTTCTTTTTCTTCTTTTTTCTTTTTTTTTATTAATACAATCTAAATACAAATGTACAGAGGTGTCTATAGACGTTATATTTTTATTTATCATCTCTACTATATATATATATATATATACTTATATATATGTATATATAAATTATCTACGTATTTACATTTATGTTGCACGATATGAGAATATGACCAGCTGACAAATGCTTTCTCTCTAGCGTTTGTTTTTTTTCTATTGTCTCACTATAAGTGTAGGTATATATATATATATATATATAACTTGTATATATATATATGTATATGTGTATGTATGTTTCAGCATTATATATTCATGACAATAGATCAGGTGAAATTGCAGTATTTCAATGGCTATATGTTGATATGCGTGAGAGAATATCGTTCAATAATGCGGATAATTTCACTTGTATTTGAATTATTATAATTAATATGAAGGTAAAATAAAATAAAGATATTTAATCGAAAATTTTATGTCATATATATATATATATATATATATATTATGTATAATCAATATAATCATGTATTGATGTTGAAATAAATAGATAGCGTGTGATTTGAATGGAAGACGAATGATTTTTCATATTTTTTCTTGTTCTTTTTTTTTTTTAGATGGAGATTGAAAAATTTTTTAATTCTGGCGGATGAGCAAATGAAATTATGCGTTTGAATGTGTGGTGGGAAGATGGTGGCAGTGGATTTTTGTGAATATTGGTAAGTTGTACAATGAACGATATTTTCTTATTGTAAATGCGCATCAATTGATTTTACGTTAAACATTCTATTATTCATATCTCTCTGTCGTTCTTTCGTTTTATTCTAACCTTTGTTTTTTGCTTGCTTTTTTTTCAGAATTTTCTCTTCCTTTGATTTTCATTCTCTTCATGAATGCGTCGTTGTTAAAGTTTGATTGAATTGAGACGAGTGAAAACTGCTTTGCGAAGCTATTATTGGCATTTGCATTAATATTATTATCGCATTCTGACACACAAACACACGAATACACCCGCTCGCACACACACACACACACACACATACTATTCACTCAATAGTGCCTCTTGTGCTCTATGTCGATAGTCTAGACATAATTGTTGAGAGAATAGCGATGACAATCACGTCAATTTTATGATTGAAATATCGTTGTCGTTGAATTAGTAAAATTGATGTCAATGATATCGATGAATTTGCAAAATTATCATCATTCTCATCCACTTCATTCTCATCATTATCATCATCGTCACCATCATTGTCTTCTTTTATCATCAATTCGTCTTTTATTCCTACCATATTTTTATCATGGCCACGGTCAATTTTCCATTTTTTTGAATCTCTACGTGAATTTGGTTTACGTGTCGTTGGCGGTTTTGGAATTTCTGCAAGAAACAAACAAATATAAAGCAATAAATTATTTATCAATTTTATAATAATAACAATTGAATTATATATACTTCATATAAACACAAATTATTGCAATAATTAATTGAATCAACGGTAGAATTCAATTGGTGAATGATAAAATAGAATTTTCTCTTGACTTTAATTTGTTTTATTTATTTTCATTTTTTTTTTCTCGTCAAAACTTCCACTATTTTTATTTTTTATTTTTTACACTTTTATTTTATTCAATAATTATTCACTAATAGCGGATGGCTAATTGACAAGGGCGTGTGTGAAAGTCGTGCTTGGCATTGGTACAATTGTCGCATTCAAACCCAATCATTTTGACTCGCTCGCACAAATAAAAACAAGAAGAGAATAAAAAAAAGTCTAAATAAATAAATAAATAAAGACAAAAAGAAATGGGTGAACAACAAAAAAACACGTTCGGTGAAACGCACGACTGTATGACAAAATTGATATTGGAAAATTATCGATCACCCTTCATCGAACAGAAGTTACGAGTTTTTTTCTTTTTTTTTTCTAATTTTCTTTCGGTCATGCTGCTACCGCTGAAATTCAGCCCTTTTATCACCGTTGCGACATTCGTAGAATAGCGAAGAAACAATAAAAAAAAATTTTACTGACAGTGTACAGACAATATGCACAATATACATAACCATATCTGAGATATATTGACACATATAAATATATATATACATATATATATATACTATGTATGATCGATTTGTAGCAATGTGGAAGCGTTGCAGTCACATAGAATCCTACGCAGTCAGGAATGATTTGCATTTGTGGCAGAAAATCGATTCAAAGCTACGATTCACTTTTCTATATATATCTTTAACATTTTCTCTCTGTTTCTTCTGTTTCTTTTCTACTCCATTGTAACGTGAATTAGAAATGTTATAAGAAAGTAATATAGACATAAGTTTATATACAATAAATGTTAAAATGTTTAAGATAATATACACCGCATGCATATATTGACCTGGTGACCCGTTAAATTATTATTTATTCATAAATTCTATTCTACTCCAATATTAATTCATTCATAGTCGAATTCATAAGCAACTATTTGAATTCAAAAAAGAAAGAAAAATTCTTATGCACTTTAATGATAAATTTATCATTAAACAAAAAAAAAAAAAAAAAAATTACTTCAAATGAAAATTTACAATTTACTTTTTGAGTTTGTATTTTAGCAGTGAATAATATTGCATTGTGATAAATCAATTCTAATTGTTACATTAATTGTATTGCATGTTGAGAATTGCTTTAATTTATCTACTTACTGTATAATTTTATTTTTCCATCGGTTTCGCCCAATGAATTCGTTGCAATACAACGAAATGAACCATAATCCTGTGGCCGAACTGTTCTTATCATTAATCGCATTGTTGTCTCGTAACCATTCGCAATTGTTTCCGCCTTATAATTGCTATCTGCAATTAAACCAAAATAAAAAAAATATATATATATATATAAATACATAGATACATAAAATATTTAAATATTTGAATTTAACAAATAATAATAATTTTATTTGATTATTATTATTATTTTTTTTACGATCGAAGTGGAGGCGTGAACTCAACACTTAGAACTTTCACGTCACGCACGTTATAACCAGCCAATTATAATTAATAATAATGCACCGAACACATATAGAGTATGCGAAAAAAAAAAAAAAAATTTTAAGTAATTTATAATTTAATTGATATTAATGTTTAAGACGCGACGTTATATAAGTAGGAAAATTTTGTTGGCGTCTAGCAATTTATTTTCGATAATAATTTAGCATCAACTCAAGATGGGACTAATAAAACTCTAACAATGTATATTTATGTTACAAGCTACTTATCGCCACTATTCCGACAAACTTCACATCAAATCGATCATTATAATTAACTAAAGTTGAAGTGATGAATTTTTATGTGAGAAAAAAATAGAAAACAAAGAAAATCAAATCAAATTTTTACCACTCATCTTTATGTTATTTCTTGGTATATTTTGTTAATTTTTTTTTTTTTTTATTTATTTCTATAAAGGTTAAACATGAGATTTCGAGGTATTTAATCGAAATACTAATGCAAGAAAATAAGAAAAAAAACATACAAAATTGGGAAAAACAGGATGAAATAAAAAATGAGATGTAATGAGAAGAAGAAATAGTGAAATGGAATGAGCGAGTGAGATAGTACGGTGTGGTAAATTACTTTTTTAACTACTTCGTCAACTACTCCGTTTCACTCGAATGAAAGTTTATTCCCGCGAATGGGATATTAAAGCATCCGTGTCCCGTGTCCGTTGTCGTTGTCGTCGTTCGCTTATTCGCCTGCCCGCGCCCGTTGGCAATGTGGACGTAAGGAAATTATTCATTTTACTCCACTAACAGCATATATATAAAGATAAAAATATATATATATATATATATCATTATATATATAAATATCTAACTATCTGACATTGATTAATCATCAACAAAATTTAATTTAATTCATACCCATATAAATTTTCAAAATAAATAAATAAAATTATTGATATATATTTTTTCCATTACTTTGTTCGCAAATATCTTCCAAAGTAATATATCAATTTTTACATATAACCACTGAATTCTGACGGAAAAACGGTAAACAATCGAATAACAATGGAATAAATTTGAAATTATCACGTCACATCATTAAAATTTAATATTCAATGAGACTATTGATGTTTCAAAAATTTTAATTGTTAATTAATACTCACCATTTATAATTGTATCATTTGTTGGCTTTGTCCAATAAACAATTGGCCTTGGATAAGCTTCAGTGTGACATTCCAATGCGAGTGTTTGTCCCTCGTAAGCGCCAATCAATTGATTTTCAATCCTAATCATTGGCGAAACTGTTGTGAGGAAAGGCAAAAAAAATTTTTATATTTAATTTTCACTGTTATTATTATTATTATTATGCTTTTTTTTTTTAATTGGTATATTCATGCCATTTGGTATCGTGTAATAGGGACAAGTGCCTCGAAGGTACTTCTGCACCAAGTGGAGAGTCGAGGGAGTACTTGAAGTTTTTTTTTTTTATTTTTTATTTTTTCTAGCAGCGCACAATAGCGCCTTAAGGGAAGTGGCAGTCGTGTGTATTGGTTGTGTGAGGTAGACAGATACATCGACTATTCAGTGTGACGAGTGCTGTAGAGTTATGTAATCTCAGCGAAATTACCACTAGAAAGTTTGTCCAGGTGTATGTAAATGTGTGTGGGTTTGTGTTTATATAGATAAAATGAAAAGAAAATGGATTAAAAAGTAAAAATAAATGAACGATATCGATACATTTTTTACTATGTCAATTAAAAATAAAAACTCACAGTGGACAATGAGGACAATTCGTTTGCTAACAGACGGTGGTACGCCATTGGATGCTATACACAAATATGGACCCATATGAAGACGTGTCACACGTGTCAATTCCAATTCTGTTCCTTCTAAAACTGGCGCTGGAATGAATAAATTACATATGCAAAATTGAAATGCGCAGAATAATGGAAATATAATTTTTTGTGAGTGAAAAATCCATTTAATGGAGACTGCGCGAAAATAAAAAATAAACAATTAAGAGTTGAAAGAATATAATAATAATAATAAATGAGAAGATAAGTAGGAATAAAATAAATATATGGACTTGAAGTTGTTGATTGTGAGTAGGATTTATTAAAGAAAGATAAATACAAAAAGTAGAGAAAAAAAAAAAAAAAGAGTATTCCACTCGTTTTAGAATTGACACCTGTTGAGGAAAATGTATAAAAGTGAAGTGAAACATCTGTAAAAGTTGGTGGCACTCGACATTTTGTTTCGTTATTATTTCTCAAAAAGAAAAAAAAAAAGCGTTTCAACAATTCACCATTGACATGATACCATGACTATTCAGTATCATTGATATGATTCATAACAGTATTTTAACTGAGTGATATTTTTGCAGTATACAGAAATAAATTGTCTTGGTAGTGAACTTTTATATCATTGCGCTGCTAAATGCAATCTCAATTGAATAATTCAGTGATTTCAGTGATATCTGGATATCTAGAAATCAGCGATAAATAGAAATAGAAATGTATGGATACAATTAAACATAAATAAATAAATATATTCGAAAATATTTCACCTTCTCAATATCTAAATCCGAAAAATCTTTGAAAGTCCATGTCTATATATAATTTTACACAGTCATATAAATAATAAGGATTACCTCTATTATAAATAAATATTATAAAAAATTATAAATAAAATTCGCATGCTGTCAATTATTACCAATAATTCATGTATATTTAAAATTATTAATATTGATGATATAATTTAAAAGACCATGAACGATATAACTTCGGAAAATGAAATAAAAAATGGAATTATTGCGAGAAATAAAACGATAAAAAATATAAAAAAATAATAATTAAGATTAAGAATATGAAAATGAAGACTAGGAAGTAGCTTGATATATATATATATATATATACCTTCGTGCCAATTTGACAGTGTAATCATTCCGCCAGCCTCCCGTCGCCAAGTAACAGTTGGCTCTGGTGTTCCAGTTGCTGCACATCGCATCGTGACATTGCTGCCCTCTCTCACCACCATATCCGTGCTCGTTGGATAATCCAAAATGTCCGGCGGCACTGGAACACAATGTCAAATCACATGTCACGCGTGTCAAAAAAGGGAACAAAACCCAACAAGAAAGTAAAAAAGAAGCGGGAGAGAAACAAAAAAAAAGAGAGAAAGGAATAAATGAAAAATGCGACAGAGAAAAAAATGAATTGAAAAGTCCAATTAATTGAAGAAGATGAACAATAAACTTTTAATCAATTACTTTGAACTATTTTTCCATATTTTTTTTCTTTATTTCACATGACAGATGGACATTTTACTTTATTTAATATGATTTTTAAACATATAGGTATATTTATGTTTGATTATTGTATTAGTTTCGGATTGTTTGAAACAATTCAATCGTAAAATAGAGAAATTTTTGGTGCACACGAGTCAATTTTTCACAGTTATAGGTATTTTGTTATAATCGCAGTGTATATATATATATGTGTGTGTGTGTGCGTGTGTATGTGCGTACAGTTATGAATATATATGTGCAGTGATGAATGCCAAACAATTGAGAGAATTTCGTACCTAACGTTGTCGATAGCAAATAGGCAATAAAGGTTTTTTTTTTATTTTTAAAATTGTACAACGGGGGCGAAGCGTTTTGTGTTCACATTTTTAAAATGGCCTACAGCCACTGTATAGCAAAACAAAAAAAAAAAAAGGAAAAAAGAAAAATTGTACTGAGAGAGAAGGAAGGATTTAACGTTTAAATCCATTGGCGTTTATATCGCTGACCATTGACTGTATAAATCAATATAACGGCTAAAACGACCGACAAAAGAAATTCCCAGTTGGAAAAAAAAAAAAAAGAAAAATAAAGAAAGTAAAAAAAATCGTAAATAAAAACAAAACAACTTACACGCGGAAATTTATAATCCACCAGAAATGAATTGAAAAAAAAAAAAGAGCGAGAGAAAAGAATTGGGAAGAAATAAACAAGAGGAAATGGAATTTATCGAATGCGCTTATTCAATAGCGAAACTTTGATAAAGAGAAAAGGGAATAAAAATAATGATGATATAAAAAAAAAAAAAAGAAGGAGCGAATGTATTCATGA